>BOPN01000478.1:222500-232500 GCA_017312705.2 Penaeus japonicus
GTAACCCAGTGGTCAACAAAAGCACGATGAACATTGAAGGCAGTTGACTTCCTCAGGGGCACAATCTGCAGCCAGCGCGAGTGTTGATCAATGATGAGAAGTACACTGAACAGGGATGGTAGGTCCAAAGTCCATCAGGTCCATGGAGCATACGCTCAGTGTGGGATACTGTGCCAAAGGAGTCTCTCCCATCGGCACTCTTTGGGGGCTGCCTCTGGATTATACACAGCCAGGGCAGTTGTCGACATACCTCCTGCAGTCCTGAAGATGGTGTTATCCAGTAAAACATAGACTTGGCATTTTCGTAAGTCCGCTGAACTCCTGGGTGAGAGGCAAGAGGTAGCAATGGGAAGCCTTCAAAGCTGTGGAGTTCTTTAAAGAGCTGTGGTAAGCTGGTAGCAAACTCTGTCGGGTAACAAGCTGAGTCTGGTACAGACAATTCTTCCTTGACCTCAAACTCAACCAAAGGAAGTGGCTACTTCTTCTTTGGGAGGTCCCATCCAGCAGGTAGTGACGGAGGTCAAGCAGCTGGAGGATCTTCCATCTGTTTATGGGCAAGTACTTCAGGAGACAGCTCAGTAATGGCCAGCCCTGCAACTGACAGGTATATCTTCCAGTAGACACATGTCTGAGAGAGAAGGTCTGGACATAATTGGTGGGTCCTTCTTGTAACGATGTTAAAATTGGGTTAGTAGATCATAGTATAGCGCTGGGTCATCTGTAGACTTGGTCTTTCTAGAGAAGACATACACTAAGGGCCTATGGTCAGTATAGATTGTGAAGTGGCGCCCATAGAGATACGAGTCGAATACCCTGACTCCTTCAACCACACTGAGAGCTTCTAGGTCGATGGCAGGATACCTGGTCTCAGCTGCTCGTAATTTTCGGCTGAAATAGGCAATGGCATGTGGGGAATTGTCAGCTGACCTTTGCATCAGGCAGGAACCAATTGCAATGGAAGAGGCATCTGTATGCAGCTCAAACTCCCTACTGAAATCTGGCTGACGAAGAACCGGTGCCGAGGTGAGGCGGTCCTTCAACTCCTTAAATGCCTCCTGTTGCTCAGCTCCCCATGACCATCTCTGGTTCTTCCTCTGTGGCTGCAAATGCAGTGGGGAAGAGATTGTTGTGATAGCCAGGAATGTGTTTCCTGAAGAAACCAGTGCATCCCAAGAAGCGACGTACTTCACGAACATTACGTGGTGGAGGAGTCTCTGCAATAGCTGCTACTTTATCCTTGTTGGGAAGGACTCCTTCAGGGCTGATGGTAAATCCCAGGAAGTTGATTGTAGTTGCAGCAAAGTTGCATTTCTCCATATTCAGCTTTAGGCCTGCTGCTGAGAGGAGCTGTAATGTCTCCTTCAGGTCTTGAAGATGTTGGTTGAACCCTCGGCTGAAAATGACCACATCATCCAGGTAGCATAGGGTATGCTTACCCAGAACAGGAGAAAGGAGAACGTTCATGGTCCTTTGGAAGGTTGTTGGCGCAGTTGACAGGCCAAAAGGGAGACGGCAGAAGTGAAACAAGCGATAGCCATCAGAGAAGGCAGTCTTAGGCCGATCAGAAGGCTCTACCTCAACTGCCCAATAGGCGGCACGGGCATCCAGTGTCGTGAATGTATCAGTAGGCCCTAATTCGTCGATGAGAGCATCAATCCTGGGAAGGGGGTAAGTGTCCTTCTTAGTGACAATAATCAACACAGAAACGAAGGCTTCCATCCTTTTTCTTTACTCAGCACCACGACCCAACCAAGGGCTACAGGAAGGCACTAATGACGCCAGACTGCAACATGGAGTCGCACTGTTGGCGGATGGTCTCCTTAGTTGACTGAGGCAATCTCCACTGCCGAATACAAACTGGCTTGGCATCTCCTGTGTCAATGCTATGGCGGATCCCAGGAATGTGTCCAACAGCCTCTTCTCCCCCGTCAAAGAGCTCTCGATGCTGCTCTAGCAGCTCATGCAGGTCCAGTTGTTGCGACTCACTTAGATGATCAAGGTTAGGGGTACTACTAGCCTCATCATCTTTATCTCCCAAGCTATAACAGCCTACATGTAGACAGCTACAGAAGGAAGGAGAGCATCTTCAATATCCCACTTCCTTCTGGATGTCCTTTGAAGAATCGCAAGTTCATCCCATTCCATCTCTGGTTCAGTAGCTCCCTCAGTAAACAAAGAGGATTCAGTGGAACGATTTGGCTCTCTGACAGTGTAAACAGCACTGAATAAACTTTCCCCTTCTGGCAAACACTTCGGCTCTGTCTCGGCAGAAGTGGTTGTCATACCCAGACCTTGGGCTACAGACGAACTGACAGGACACCTGTCTCGCCCGGCAGCAGCAATATCTGTATTTCCAGGGGCTGAGTGGTTATGATACCCATTAAAGTCAAGCTCATCCTCAGGGCCAGTCCTGACAGGAGTCGTGCAGTTCCTGGCAGCTGTGTCCATGGGGAGTGACTGAGCCTGTGATCGAACAGGATGGTTGGTAGGCTTAGGAGCACTGTAGACTTCCCCTACAGATGAGACAGTCCCCAGCCGCATACCTTGCTTCAATACAAGTGGCCGTGAAGAGGAATTCAGGGCCCATACAGAACATCGTCGATGAGAGGCTGTTGTGATGAGGTGAGGCAATGTCAGCTGCTCTGTCACGGCAGGATTTAGAATGACATCCCCATCTACCTGTCCTAGCCTGGAAATACGGCCCTCAAGAAATTGTCCTGAATGTGGCGGAATTTCTGTAAGTCTTGCAAGGTGCACTGGAGCTTCTTGTAGAGAAGCTACTTGAGTAGGCCTCTCTTCTCTGGCAGAAGAGTTCACAAAGTCTGTGTTAACCAGACTAACCTGCAGTGAGTGTGCATCAGTGTACAATACTGGAAACTTATAATCTCCTAGGATTAGTTGACCATGAGGGGACTTCGCTTCAGACTGTAAAGTGAAGTCCAAGCGACGCAGAAAGTCGGTTCCTAGGAGAATGTCACCATGGAACGAGAGGTCGGCTACTGTGGTACGGTGAAGTAGCACTTTATCCTTGCTGAGATTAAAGCTTAGGGTTACTTCAGCAGCTGGGTGGAACGGCTCTCCTGAGACACCTTGGAGAATCTTGGTCGATTCATGATGGCGGAGCTGGTTCGCTGGGTCGATCACTTCCAGCGCACTGGGTTTGACCAAGGTAACCTGAGACCCAGTGTCAATAAAGCACAAAATGGTCTTCCCATCAACACTGAGTGCCGCGACTGGCCGTCCTCCGGGTGATGGGACACTCACTGCTGCTGTTTGGACCATCTCTGTCTGGACTGCTGTGTGAGTGTGTGGGTTCCTCCCTGTGAAGTTGCCAGTGAAGTTCGGAACCCTTCCTTCCTGGCTTCTCGGAAAGGGGCACTCACGTACTGATGACCGCTCCTCCCACATCGGAAACAGGAGTAGGCTGGTGGAGATGGCTGGACGTGCAGCAGCCCTGCATTCCCGAGTGCTGTGAGTGGAGCTGTGGTGGTACTCACACCAAACATTCCGACGTGATGTCCGAGGCGATGTAGCAGGTGAAACAGAGGAAGTTGAAGCAGCAACAGGATACAGATCATAGCGATCACGGGTGCGGGGTGGTCGGTCTGGAGTGCGACGTCGTACCTCAAAGTCATCCCCTGGGAGCTCATTTGGAGACTGATGGCGGTTGGTAGAGCTGCCATGCCTGATGCCGTACCGGGAGTTCCAGAGCTTCTGGGCGGTTTCTGCTAGTTGTAGGGTGAGCACTCATCCTTGAGAACAAGGAGATCACGCAGGTTGGATGGTATGCCAGCAAGGAAAACCCGCCTAATTAGTTCTGAGGGCTCTCCAATGGCTTCTCTATGGTCCCGGTACCCTTGAAAGACCGACGCCTCCACCTCAAGGAAGAAATCCATAGGAGCCTGCCTTTCAGTCATGTGGTGATCATACAGAACCTTGTAAAAGTCAGCCGCTGAGTAAGTACCTCTGAACTTACGTCTCAGTTGCCGCTTAAAGGTGTCCCAATTCCTAATACCGTCAAAGCTCTCAGAGTTGATGAGGGTCTCTGCTCTGCCTCGGCAGCTCGCCCTTGCTGCTCGGATGTAAGCATCATTAGTTGCAGGCCGGACCAGGTTCTATGGCCTGATGTAGCTCTCAACCTCTTGGTTCCTCTTCAGGGGTTCGCAGGCAGAGGTTTCCCCCTTAAAATGTGGTATGGATTCCCGAGACACGAGGTATGGAACTTCACCTGTAAACTGACGTTGACGACCACGCTCCTCCAACACCGTATCTTCATAACACCTTGGTCGCACTGGTGTCGTCAACCTTGGAGCTGGTTCAGGGAATGTCTGGCTAGCTTCCCGATACTGTGTCCGAGATCCAGGATGAGGTATCAGGTAGTCCGGCCCTGATTCCGCTCTCTGGTGTGTGGATGGTACCTCCCTATACAGCTGGTCCTGTTGAAGAGCCCGTTCTTGCTGCTCCAGGCGCTCTTCTCCTCCAGTTGTCGCCGCCATTTCTGATGCTGGGTCTGTTCCGGTCATGGCTTGACGAATGCCATCATCTGGTCGGTCTGGAGGTGGTGGTGTGGTGGCTCGCTGTCCTTCAGTCTGAGCTACTAATGGAATCTGGCTCCCATTGCTGTGAGAAACCACTGCTTCGGCTGTAGCAGGCCTTTCTTGGAGTCTATCCTCCAGTTGTTTTAGCCTGTCTTCATTCCTTTGGGATATTTCCTCCATCCTACGGATCATGTCATCCTTGGTCTGCGCTACAAGGTCCGTCATCCTCTGGAACATCTCCTCCATGATTGTCACCTCTCCCTCAACAGCACGAATGGCGTCCCGAACCTGGGTATTGGAACCTTGTACAACGATGACTGGAAGGGAGGTACGAGTATCAGGCGAGGAAGTACGTGAGCTTGGCTGGCTCGCCGATCTGGTGGTACGTACAGGCCTTCCACGTCCAGGCATAATACGAAGCCTGGTGACAAGGGGAGCGAAGTCCCACACACAAAGGAGTCGTATGACTCGGTTACAGGGGTATCAAACAGCCAGAGATACAGGCTAACCCAACAAAACACAAGGTGGGCAGTGATGCGTGCCACAAAGCCGCCAAATGCTGGCGCATGAAGACTTTAAAAGTGAAAAAACAAAATGGCAAACGTAAAAAAAATTGAACCTAGTGCAAAAGAGTGGATAAAACGAAAATTAGCAGGGGTAAAAAGATTAGCACACAGTAATACAGGAAAGTGTCCCTACTCCTAGTAAGAGCCACAATGTAAAACTAACTGATGAGCGGGGCATTAGTAAAACAGACAATAAAAAATGCTGAAAAAGAAAAGCCTCGCTCAAAAACAGTACTAAAATCAAGTAAACCTGAAAGAAAATACAAAACAAGACAGAAATAAAAAATATGGCTCCTCTAAAACTACTAAAACGGCTAGCCTAGCAGGAAAGAGCTAAATACTGACTTAAATCTCCATACTAGTCAACGAGCAGAGAAACTCCTAAATACACTCCTGGTAGGTCCCACTCGCTGCCACCAAAAATGGGCGTACCTGTATGTTATGTGACAGAGGAACCCAAAAGAGGCCTACCCGTGAAGCGGGAGACTTCGGGCTTAGGGGCCAAAGAAAGATGGGGCCTGTTCGTTCAAAAAGGGGTGGGGGAGCCAGGCAGAAGGCTTAAAACCCCCACGACCTCACAAGCAAACTAATCCCCGGAAGTGTAGGTCTACCAGGAGCGTGACTAGTATGGAGACGGCACAGAAATAAATCATAAGATATACATAAAACCTGTACTAATAAAAGAGCAGAAGGCACCAAAGTAAAATCAAACTGAAAACATAAAATTACTAAGAAAGGGCCAGAAGGGCTGAAAATCACTAAAACTGGGCCAGAAGGGCTTAAACTTATTGTAAAAGTGCCAAAAGGGCATGCAAAAATGAAAGTAAAACTAATAGCTAGGCTAAAATACGAAGGAGGAATGAATAAAAGTAGTAGGAGTAAAAACGGAAGTAGGACAAAGATGTAAAAGACGAGGTAAAAGGGTAAAAGTCAAAGTAAATAAGAAAAGGTAAAAGTGAAAGCGGCACAAAGGTTCAACATAAAATGTAAACATATAAAATAACACGTCCAGCATGAATACACCTAGGCAAGTAAAAGGGGCAGTACAACCTTGTTTCAGTATCTCCTGGTGTAAATCCAAAACGTAAATCCATAGGTCAGGCAAACACAGTCAGAATATCCACTTCGCTTTATTGTTCCAAAACATGGGGGTTACATGACCTCAGGCGGACGGAGTCGTAGCGGTTAAAACTACGTAAAATAATAAATAATAAACTTTTAAATAAAATTACATAATCATAAAATAGGGTTGCTATTAATAAAAGTAAAAAGACAGGTGCAACCGTGTTTAAAATCCTATTAACAATAAAAATACGTAAAAACTAAGCTACTGCGATTCGATGAGTAAAATCGTAAAAGTAACATGATAAACTTGTAGTAAAATCAATAAAAAATAAAATAAATAAATAATAAGAAATCATTAAAAACAAATGTTAAATAATTTGTAACAGAATAAAACAAAAAGGTAAAAAGGATAAAAGAAATCGCAGCAGATGCGGATGTTCTGTTATCCGCACACCATGTGAACCATTTACAGATAACGTGGATAATCAGAGATTTACAGTAGAATTTTATTAACAACAATATAAAAAGGTAAAATATATAAAATACAAATAAAAGATGGCCAGAGTAAAACAAAAGTACATAAAATCGTAAAAAAATAAGGAGGCTGGCGCGGGGAAGTGGTCCACTGTGCTCGGACTCCCTATGGATTACTGGGTGATGCTGGGCGGGATAGGGATAGGAGGGAGGCAGGATAGGCTAAGGAGCAAGGTAGAAGGTACAACTAGAAGGAGGAAAGAAGAGAAAAGTGAGAAATTAGCAAGAACGCAGACGGGAGTGTATGAGCGAAAGAAAGAGGGAGAGGGCGAATAAGAGGGGATACGAGGAGACGAGGAAGACGAGGGAAAGGAAGGGGGGGGGTAGGGATGGGTCAGCCATGGGGGGGGAGATGAAAAACTCACACATGTATATATATATATATATATAATTGTGTGTGTGTATATATATATATATATATATATATATATATATATATATATATATATATATATATATATATATATATTATATATATATATATATATATATATATATATATATATATATATATATACATATATATATATATATATATATATATA
This sequence comes from Penaeus japonicus, assembly GCA_017312705.2. Classification (NCBI taxonomy): domain Eukaryota; kingdom Metazoa; phylum Arthropoda; class Malacostraca; order Decapoda; family Penaeidae; genus Penaeus; species Penaeus japonicus. Next base: position 229,749 of record BOPN01000478.1, read on the forward strand.
TATATATATATATATGTGTGTGTGTGTGTGTGTGTGTGTGTGTGTGTGTGTGTGCGTATATACATATATGTAAATATATATATATATGCATATATATACATACATACATACATACATATATGTATATATATATGTGTGTGTGTATATATATATTTGTACACACTCACACACATACACACATACGCTACCTTTAACAAAAAAAAAAAAAAAAAAAAAAAAAAAAAAAAAAATCAACTACCCGCAGCTATTTCGGGCGTGTCCGTAAAGGTAAGAATGTCTCCCTCCTGTTCCTCTCAATCGAATCCTAAGGCATTAAAGAGTGAAAACAATGCTAATGACCACGGTGGTTAATGTGGTAGATTTTCTAAAAGTAATTAGTCAGGTACTCATAGTTCTTCCTCTCTTTAGATGTTTGTATTCATGATATTATGTTAATGATTATGATTATAGTGATGATGATAATGATAAAGGTAATGATAATAAGAATAAGGGTGATATTTGTAATGATTAATGAGGATAAGGATGTGGTGATGATGATAATGATGATGATGATGATGATGATGATGATGATGATGATAATGATAATGATAAGGATGATAATAATAATAATAATAATAATGGTAATGATGATGATAATAATAATAATGATAATTATAAGAATAATGGTGATAATGACAAGACAATCATTACTGCTAGTAATAACCGTAACTGCAATGATGATAACGATAATAACGTTGATAATGTTTATCAAGATAAAACTAATCCTACAACTAATTCTAATAATACTATTGATGATAACAATAATGATGATATTCATATTAGTAATAATAATGTCAACAACAGTAATATTAACAATTAAGACACCAAAGATTAAATTTAATGGAGTCACACAAGTAAAACAATTCGAATTATAACGATGATGATAATAATGATAATGACAGTGATAACGGTCATGATAATAACACTGATAACATAGTTATTACTGAATACACTAAAAGCCATCAGTTTTCTCTCAGAGTCTATCTTATTTTTCAAATCAAACTTTCACTAGCATGTTAACTTTATTACGGATTCAACCCTTGATGATCAAATGCATTATAAATAGCTTGTTCTCACTTTGGTAATTATCCCTATTTTCTAATGATGGTATTAGTGGTGAATGATTACTAATCTATATCATAATTTCCATCGTGCTTAATGGCATTTGGTTTGCATGTTGTTGTTTTTTCAACTTTAAAACTTCACAAAAAGCAAAACGGTTGAAAGTTGACACAGTATTTGATGAAATGCACCAGATCAATCTCTAATATGATTACTCTTTGAATTATCAATATTACTAATCAAATATAGAATAGTTAGCTCCGTTAATCATTGTTTCGAAATATCTGATTGGACTTTTTTAACAGGCGTTCCCTTTGGCGTCGCAAAATTATCGATTGTCTTTTGTCTTTGTTTTCGGGCCTATTAACCGTCACACTTCACGGTTACAGCGTCCTCTGGCCATAAAGGGGATTACTTTTTTAATATCCTGTCACTCATGCGAATGGCTAACGTTTTAAGTTCACTACCTGTGTTAACCAAGTCATTAACGGTCTCCCGTATAGTGAGTTAGACCAAATATTAATTCAAAGTGCAATCACTTGTCTCTCCCACTAGGAGATCGCTGACGTATATGGTGTTATTGGATTCCTAAAGGGAATTGATAGTCTAAATAAAGCATGAATGGTAAGATTCACTCTTGGAATATATACGCTCACTATCAGCTGTGTTCTTTTTTCTATTCATCAGTTTTCTTTATACGTAAATGGTTCCACAAACTCGTAGTCATCAAGGAGACCTACCTGACCTGACATTTTTAATTCCTTGAATGCTCTGGGGAAATTTAGTACGATTACTATTGTTATCAACGTTAAAACGATGGTAACAATCATGCTAATAGCAATGACAATAACAATAATGATAATGATAATAATAATAACGTAGTTAGTGACGGTTAGAGTGAAGAAAATCAAATACTATTTCCCTAAAATTCATGGAATGGGGTATGTAGGTGAGGTCAGGTAGGCCTATAAATTGACACCTTGGTGACTAAGCGCTTGTGTATGAAATAAATCAATAAAACAAAACCATAGTGGACACTGCAAGTCCTCGGTGTCAATTTGTTAATCATTCTTAATTTATATAGAAATATATAGACAACGTTTAGTCAGGATTTGAAATGTAGAATGATTTTCATGTTAATGATATCAACTTAGTGTTGTTATTAGTGTGGAAACGACCTAGACTAGCATCTATAAACTAAACTCTTCCGTACCAATAGAAATTCGTTTGATTAATAAGTACTCGCTTATATATATATAATATATATATATATATATATATATATATATATATATATATATATATATATTATATATATATATATATATGTATATATATATATAAATATATATATCCACAATTCCGGATTCTCGCCAATAAGAATCCCACTTTTTTTCCCTTCCTTATTTTGGCTTGACTCGTCTTTCTATATCAGCTCAACCATTCGTCTCACAGTTCATCTTTTGTGTCAATAAAGATCAATGCTCGATGCTTTATAATGCACATTACTCTCCTATTGACTGTTTGTATAGAGTTATATTCCCTCCCTTATATTCTTGAATGTTTTTTTACAAAAAGTTTAATTGAAGCAGATGATGATCGGGTAATGTTGACTCACATTCAACGCGTTTGTGCATCCATTCAGTACACT
>BOPN01000478.1:242500-245000 GCA_017312705.2 Penaeus japonicus
ACCCCTACCCCCACCCCCCAAACAATACCACATACCCACGCTCCCTCAGGCCGATTTCAGTCAAGGCGAGGATTACCTCAGCACCAACGTGGCCCGAGGATATGTTGCCTTGTAACTGCGGATGCCCTGAAAACCCTGAAAACCCTGAAGCCCTGAAGCCCCGAAGCACCGAAGCCCCAACGCTCCGGGCTCTACCTGAAGGCGACAGGATTCGCGTCCTGCAGGCCAGCATCTGCTCGTCCACAGGATGTTCCTCATCAGGACGCCTTCGGGCAGCTCTCAGGCGATTGTTGCACCTGGACACGTCCTGCGCTGCTCGCGTTGTTTCGAAGGCGCGATCGGTCCTTCTGTGGCGGGAGGGGGAGGGGGGGTGGCGGGGACTGTGTGGAGGCTATGTGGAGGATACGTGGTGGCTAGGTGGAGGATACGTGGTGGCCATGTGAAGGATACGTGGAGGCTATGTGGAGGATACGTGGAGGCCGTGTGGAGGATACGTGGGGCTACGTGGAGGCCATGTGGAGGCTACGTGGAGGCCATGTGGAGGATACGTGGGGCTACGTGGGCATCCGTGCGAGGAGGGTGGGTTTATTGTTCGTAGTTTTGGGATAATTTCGGAATTCGTTTTGCTTTTGTCTAAGGGGGAGGGGGGTAATTTCCATTTGGTGGGTAAGCGTCTGTGGTGTTCGTGTTACAATTGATGGGTATTATTTGCTGGTAACCGTGAAGCTAATGTGTGTGCGTGTTCGTTTTTTTATTTCTAGTTGATATGTTCCTTGGCAATTATCAGAGCAATTCAATGATATTCCGTTTGTAATTTAATCTTCACATGTTTTATCATCTTAAAATAATTATACAGAAAACAACAAACAATCATCTAATCAAGACCTTAAATCAAATAATTAACAAAAATTATTTTCAATATCTTTTCATCAAAGATAAGATACTCCCTGATATATAAGACAGTAAATGTACTTAGAAGAAATTCCCTTACCTTCCCAAACTCAGCCTGTACAGAAGCCTCAGGTAGAGAGCCCCATCGCCCCCTAATTAAGTTAAGCCGAAATGACAAACAAAAGAACACAAATATAGCCTCTAACTACCGAGAGCACTAACGATATGCAAATCTTAACGTTAATTGGGCGCTCGGAGAAATAAATGTGACAATGAATTGATAGCATCAGGAAACGCAAAGCAGGTAGCATGGAAAATGTACATTGAGGACGCTGCTGTTAACACTCACCGTCTAATCAGGTGCTTCCCTGCTGTACCAACGGGAGGCGTGACGTCACACTGCTGTACCAACAAGTTACCTTAAGTAGACGTGTCTTGTAATAATACATACAGCAGTACACGCCAAGTCGTTTGAATTTACGGTATAATATAATACATCGTGAAAATATAACACAACTCAGTTCAGGTGATTACAGCTTCAAGAACTACATCTACATGCCCTCATAGTATGCAACGTATAGGATTTCTTTCTTAACCTCAGCAGATACTGATAAAATAATAATAAAAAAGTATGACGTCAGTGTGGTTGCAGGAAGACAGTATGAAGCGTGGGTGGGGTGGGATGATGGGTGGGGGGTGTATGGTGGGGGAGTATGCGAAACATTACCATCGGTTCCTACGCCACATTCTGAAGCCACAGCCACACCACGCACCTGAGCCCTCTCTCGTAACCACCGGTAACAGACCCGCATCTCTTGCACTACTCTTTCCCTCTCTCCCTCCCTGTCTCTTAACTAAAAGTTCTTGTTGAGAATGCAAGTTATATAAGTCGGTATGTGAGGTTATACTGCATTGTATATATTCATCTAAAAAGTCAAAACATGATTCGGTTATTCTATGTGATGTCTGTGCAGCGTGACTTTCATGGAAATCACGATGCATGAGTATTTCATCGTAGTTCACTCCTGAGTCACTCCAATGATGCAATCGTGACTGTCTCGTCTCGACCAGGTAACTTTGCAGAGATTGCACGCTACAACAAAAATGAGATGAATTTAATTGTACTTGGTGTCTGTTCTATGAATAATCTTTGGTTCTGGCAAGGAAAGAGGATTTTTTGAATATCGGGATAAAGACACGATATCTGAATTTCTGTTGCGCACGCACATTACTTTTATCAAACTAAAAGTACCGAAAAATACAATGTTAAACATGCGTGTGGGTAGGGTACGTTCAGGCTTATAGTCACAAAAATCACCAATATTTTTATTCCACTTTTTATGTTTTTTTTCTCCTCTGCTGAAAAAAGAGAGAGAGGATGTGGCCAGACAACGGAAGTAGTAAGGCGGCAGGAAAGGGAGTGGAGAAAAGTTGGGTGGGTGCAGAAAGAAGGAAGGAAGGGCGGGGGGGAAGGAGGGAGAAGGGGGGGGGGGGTGAAGAGGAATGCAATACGGGGCAAACGAGATTCGGCATCATTAAATGCCACCTTTATGCGCTGCCCTCTCCCAATGCACGGAAACACGCACTTATCCATTGTCAACAGTCCAAG
>BOPN01000478.1:252500-265000 GCA_017312705.2 Penaeus japonicus
GTCTGTCCACCTCTCTTTTCCTCCCTCTCTCCCACCCACCCACCGTCCATCCATCCACCTCTCTCTTCCTCCCTCCCTCAGCCATCTTTCTCCCTCTCTATCTTGGGATAATACATGACACGACATCCCAGTGGGCGCCTCCCCCAGTTCGGCGACGAAGCTCACGACAGCTAAAAGGGACCTCGCGGGGACAGACTTCATCACACAGCACATGGGGTGGCGGGAGGTCATCACTACCGCTCGCCGATAGCTAGCCTCGACAGGGAGATGCGATGGGACTGGAGATTAAATGCTGGAAGTGATCTGTCATTCTTAATCACCCGGGGGACGGACGGGGGAGGGGAGTAGGCGGAGGGGTTTATTTTTAGATATGTCTTTTTTGTTGTCTTTGTTATTCCAGAAGTGTATTCATTTGTGATGAGGAATGCGATGTTCTTGTTTTTTTCTTGTGCTAAAGGAGATGCAGATTATCTTATATGTGTAACAATCTACGTATATTATATAGGTATTTTTTCGAGCGCTACCATGTTTATTTATCATTATTCGAATAATTATAGAGGAAATATTGATAACTAAAGCGTGTTGATAACCCAGTACATGTTCCTGATCTGACCGTACTTAAGCGAATCATGTTCATTAATCTTTAAAAATCCTGAAATAACAATTATTACCATTACGTATACATACAACGATCCTATTACCATATAATTTCCTTTTCCAATAAAGAACTACGAGAACAGAACTACATTTCACTTGAAAACAGACCCACAGTTTCCTTTTCGTTCGCCAGGCTGTTTGTAAACCGCAGGTAAACAAAGCGGGAGAGATCCACCAACCACCAACATGTATACTGTATAACCAATAATTCACCTTATACATAATTCGACATTTACGGAACTAATTCTCCTCGATAATGAGATGGTGCCCTAGAGTGATTCTAAACAGCACCCGCCAGCGTAAACAGAGTGGAGTGCAAACAAACAAAACCAGGGTGACCTGAGAACTACCTGAGTGTGAGGCGGTCGGGTGGCCAAAGGTAAGGAGGGTGGGGGGCGGGTGAGAGGGGAGGGTGGGGGACGCGGGGGAAGGGAGGGGAGGGTAGGGTACGGGCGAGAGGGTAGGGTGGGGGACACGGGGAGGATGGGGGACGCGGAGGAGGGGAGGGGAGGGTAGGGTACGGGCGAGAAAGAAGGGTGGGGGACGCGGGGGAGGGGAGGGTGGGGGACGCGGGGGAGGGGAGGGTGGGGGACGAGCGAGAGGGGAGAAGGGAGGAGTCGAGAGAAGGAAGGGAGTGGGGCGGGGGTGTAGGCTAAGGAGGGAGGGGATGGGGGAGGATGGAGTGCGTAGGAGAAGGATAGAGGGCTAGGAGGAGGAGGGGAAGAGATGGGGTCCATGAGAGGTTAGTGGGAGGAGGGATTGGGGGAAGAAGGAGAGGGTGGGGAAGGGGGTAGGAGGAGAGGGTGAGGGTGTTAAAAAAACAGTAAGAAAAACGGCAAAGGCGAATAGGATGAGAGTGATCAGCTTTGGCGAAAATGCGTAGAAAGCTTAGAAGAATTTAATTATCGAGATGATAGCACCTTTTCGGGACTTTTTCGCCATCACTTTTTTTTTACTAAAGTGAAATTAAATTATGGTCGCAATTACGGGCATTATTTTTGATCTTATAACGGAAGGTAAAGCATTAATGATGACAAGATTATCGTAGCTAGAGGAAGGGGATGAGAGAAAACACCGAACAGCAAAAACTCACATGACGATACACTTCTGTCTAGTAATTTGAGTCATATATTAAAGAAGAAACATGGTTTTTATTGCTGTTATGATCATAGTACAGTATGGGTAATATAGTGAAAACAAAGCCAACGTAACGACCAGGCAAAAAAAAAACGAGGTAAAAAAGCGATATTCGAGAACTCTAATCGCAAACTTTGTCTTTTTAAAAGGTCATGGTATTGCCTACACGACAACCCACGGATAAAAATGGACAGACATCCGAGAAAAACAACAACAACAGACAGAGAAAAACAACACCAACAGACAGAGAAGCGACGATAAAAAGGAGGGACCAAAGGAGGGACCAAAGTAGAATTGCAGAGGAGAGAGAGGCCCGGCCGAGGAACAGAACCGAGAGCGCGACAAGGGAAGGGAAGGGACGAGAAAAAGATGGGAAGGGTTATCGGCTCTGACCTCTCGCTGTGTTGCCTGAGGCTTGATCACACGACATGGAACCCTCAGGTCTAACAAATGAGGTGAACTACATGGCACACCTCCGTTCCTCTCTGCTCCTAACACTCCTCTACCACTCTGTATGCTAATGGTCCTTGCTGTCTATACAACACCAATTTGTTAATCGTTATTTCATAGCAGTGAAAACATGCGAGGAAAGCGGCGAAACATTTTGACACGTAAATTTTCATCTCACCTGGAGAGGCCAGAGATGCCATTGTTCACAAGCAACATTATCTCTCGGTAATAATTTCTCGGCCGTTACTATCTAGTGGAAAAGACACTGGCAATATCGTGTACATCGGAATGCATTTTTTTCATCCAACAAAAGGTTTAGAGAGAGAAAAAAAATCAAAGAATGACACTGCGTAACGAAAGTACAGTAAGTAACACCTGCTGGCACCGAGAGAGTATTTTCGCGGGGTAATTAAAGAGTATGGAACATCCGTGAGAATGGCCGGTATCGCAGGCAGGGTACAAGCATATCTTTGGCGTATCTGCGTTAATACGAGGTTTAGCCAAAGATGAGCTGACTCTATACAGTGGAAAGCCTTTTGTGGGGAGGTGACGGTGGAGAAGAAAGCGGACGCGCGGTGAAGTACGTTATGGAGCTTTGGGTTTGACGGGAATTTATCCGATGGCTGGAACCGGGGGTTTAATAGTGGTCGGGGCCAAACGGCGCATCTTTTATACGGTTTAAACGTTTCTTACTCTGACATGTAGATTAGCGAATGTGATATATGTATAGAATATCAAAAGAAACCTGAATGTTTATTTTCGAAAACTACACGTTCTGTAATCAGCTTATTTTTCCATACATTTTACAAAACGGAATTCCAAACACGTACAACAACACACGAGAACTATACCATACAACCATATACATATCTTGGGAACCGTATATACATTTACATATTCGACGGCAGCCATAAAATCTTTCCATTTTGCGTATTAGTAAGCCATTGTTCCTAACAGACTGGACTTACATAACCATTTCATCCCGACGCATAAAGGCACCATAGGTATTTACAGCACGACCCGCGGGTTTCCTCTGGTTGACCGGTGCCTGCCATAAATACTCCGCGGAGACCGGATTTTGTAGCCGAATGGAGAAGAGGCCGGATAAAGGGACATGTGCGGTTGTTGGGGTTGTGTGGTCGAGAGGAGACAGGATGGCGGTGGAGGTGATGGAGAATTAGTCGTGGGAAGGTAGACTTTTTTTTTTTTTTTAAGGTGTTGGGGTGAGGATTAGAGGGGGTGGGGGTGTGGGAGGGGTGACTGGATGTGCGCCTGTAGGTTTGCTTGTATGTATGTACTTACGAAGGGAATGGTGGTGTACGTACGCCTTTGATTCTTATTTCATAGAAAAAATAATTGTTCACATGTGATGATTTAGATGCTGATATATACATACTAATTCACAAACATATACAGATGTATGTGTGTGTTTGTGTGTGTGTGTGTGTGTGTGTGTGTGTGTGTGTGTGTGTGTGTGTATGTATGTTTATGTGTATGTGCACACTTGTTTAATTCCCTCTAATTGTAACGAAACACCTTCCATAAAACTACAATCCAAAGACAATAAACTAAACATTACTCCCGACAAGTAGACAGTTCATTCTCGTAATCTGTCACCCTCATCACCAACATCATCACAATCCACGCACGCCCTCACGCCCATCAACCTAAAGTGATCGTGATTCCCTCAAAATGATCCATTCCCATCAACGTCACATACATTAAACTCCAGCTGTCAATTTGCCGAGTCGACCGCCGGAACGAGGACACGCGACGGAAATTATCGACTGTTTTATTGACAAAGAAAGGAAATTTTAGGCCCGATGTTAATGCCGACATTACGGTTGTCTATGGGACTCTGCCTCTGTCGGAAATCGCTAAGGTATTTCTGGTCTGTCTGCATGTATTATTTTCTGTATTTATTTATGTATGTTTGTTAGGTGTGATGGTGGTGGTGATGGTGGTGATGGTGAGGATAATCATGGTCGTGGTAAAAATGATGATGATAGTAATGATATTAATTTTTTTGATACTGCTATTTTTTTTACCACTAATGACCATGGTATTGATGACGGGTGCTCTAATGAGGATAGTGATAGTGATAATGAGGATACCACAGATAATGATAATGATTATGAAAATGGTTAGAAGAGTGATGGTACTTAAGACAAAGACAAAATAAATAATAATAAAATAAAATAACAAGGGAAATGACAATTGATAATTCAGTAAATTATGATAAGTAGAAAAAAAATATATTAGTCAAAATCTTTCATTTGCATTTTCTCCCTTCACGTTATTGCACACAGCCCGACCAAAACCTCGTCGCTTCACCCCTTCATCTGTGCCTCCCCTTCATAACTTTCCCATCAGCCTAACCGACGATAGACAAATCTATCATCCTATTCAGAACCAAAGAAGATGTTCATTTTCCTCCAAAATGACCCGCTTGTATTCTCATGGCGGTCGTCTTTGGGGGAGTAATTGTTAGGTGTAAATGTATTGTGGTTGCGGAGACTTCCTGTAGCTCGGTCGACCTTGGTGGCGTTGGGTTGTGCTAATGAATTTGGCGATGCATCCTGCATTTGCATAAACTCGTGGGAGATTAAGAGGTGGGTTGCTGGAGTATAGTGATTCTTGTACGTTACGGGAATTGATATGTATGTATTTTTTTCTTTATTTTTTTCTTTATTAATTTTATCTGTTTGTTTGTTTTGATTATGTCTCTAACTATTTTGTTTGTTCATGTGTTTATTTATTCGTTTATGTGCTTATTTTGTTAGTTGTATATTTATTCTCTTATTCGGTTACTTGTGTGTGTGCTTTTTTTTATTCTTGGTTGTTTTATTATTGATTTATTTATACATCATCTATGGATTTATTTATTTGTTATGCTTCGGCCAGATGCAGGAGAGGAAGGAAGAGAACACGTGTTTTGTTCTTATCTTCAGTGTTTTGTTCTTCTTATCATTCGCGTCGCTCTGTAGAGACCGTAGGAAATTCGCCCATTGTTTTCCTAATTCTTTCAAGAGTCCTACACAAACCTTATCTCCTTCCTAAAAACAGAAAGAGTCGACAGTGGGCATAACAGCCTTTCTTCAGTAGTTCACGATGGCGACCGCATTAAAGGGCAACTTTCTCCTTTCAACAATGATAAGATTTCACGAAGATTCTCCTTCATTTCTGATACCAAATGACCATGATCTTATGAGCCGGAATACTGAGGTCACCTTCAAATTCTGTAATTCTTTTAGCTCGCGGGCTGTATTGTTCAATTGGGAAGCATTCCGCCCTTTTCTTTATTATTGTAATGGTTCTTCAGTGACAGGAAGGGAGTTACTTGAAGCCGAGTCAGTTTGCATATATTTTACGATTCTCAAGATGTGAATAATTGAAAACAATGAGCTGAAAGTGGCTTTTGAGTGGATTCTTTTTACGTGACTGTCTTTCCTTCGTTACAGAAAATCGCGAGGTAAACATATCCAAAAGCTAAAATAAAATATATACAATTCCTCCGGGGAATGCAAATAGTCATAATCAACACGGCGGTTGGTGATATCCAGCGTTGTGTTGCGCCGACTATCTAGTCCATTTCGTAATTGAGAAATTGGCAGGTGTGAGGCTCCAGTCTGGCACTTGAGGTTAAGGGAGATGATACATAGAATAGCTGGCGGTTTTGTGTAATGTAATCACCTGCTCCCTTGCGTCCGTGCCGCCATCTTCCTCCGAGGAGTTTTGTATTCCTCCGCTACAGCATCTTGCTTTTCTGTTATTCCTTTTTTTTATCTGGTCATGGTACATTCGCCCAAGTCTGGTATTCATATATTATTCTTACCGATCTGTGATGTTTATTATTGAATGTATGGATATGAAAACCGTTGTTGAAATCAATGTTGATGAGTAACTAAAGTGCCGCAATAGACTGGAGTATCCCACTATATTGTCTAGAGTATCCTGGACGAAAAAGCATAATGCTAAATCTATGCTACTGAATTAATTCGACGTTTGCAAAATTATGAAATACCTTGCGCAACTCACGTGATAAGAATAGTCTCAAACCGCACGTTGACGTTATTCATATATTCAGTTTCCAAACAATAATTACCGGATGTCTACAATATCTTATATCTTTTTTACTCGACATTACTCCCATGATTATCAGCGCCTACGACTGTCTTTTGTTATTATAGTTGGCCGTGACACTGGCCTCATATTAATTATTTCAGTCATTTCATTCCCAGTTATATATTTCCTATTGTAAGTAAGATCACAATGACAGTCGACTAACAGTACAAACGTCGCTCTGTACACAGGAGACCGCGGTCAAATATATATATGTATATATATATATATATATATATGTATGTATGTATGTATGTATGTATGTATATATGTATGTATGTATGTATGTATGTATACACACACACACACACACACACACACACACACACACACACACACACACACATATATATGTGTGTATATAAATATACACACACACACACACACATATATATATATATATATATATATATATATATATATATATATATATATATACATATATATATACTATATATATAAATGTTGATGTATTTCAATTCGTAAAACTGATACGTGGTTAATATGAGTAAATTTGTCACTAGGGCCATAGATACTCTGCTGAATGTACCAATAGAGAATTGAATCCCCCTCGTTGGACAAAGGCGATAAGATTTTGTAGTTTTAGATCGTTCAAAAGGAATGATCTTATCGGACAGGTTTTCGTCCGGGACCACACACGCACTGTCTTCTTATATTCCGCGGGTGACCATTGTTTCGAAATATAAGTAACGGAGAATAAACGGAAAGAATATTTTACCTTGATGCACGGGAAAGAATATTTCGCTTGGAATTTACACCTCACTTCATGGAAAAAAAACTGTTACTTTCACTAGCGGAATTTAGTGCACAATAAACGAACAATATAGTTAAACGGTGAAACAAAACCAGGAATCTTAATGAACACTAACGAACGCACTTACACACACATACACTGACCGTTATTCAAACGAAACAAAAAAACCTTATTGGATTAAAACACGGTGGAACCCCGCATAATGTAGAAACGCTCAAAGTCATTAAGTATTTCTTTAAAAGCCGGCTGGTGGACCGTCTCCCGGGAGAGACAATGGCCCTTCGTGTACCGCCGCGGCGAAGAGACGGCCAGAGGGACTTACTTGATTTAGAGACATAATAGACCACGAGACACAGAGGACCTGGAGAACAATGCACGCGTGAGGAGGACCAAGAATCAGCAGAGGGCCGAGAGGGGGAAAAAAGTGGTGCAGGTAGAAGAGAAAGGAAGAAAAGGCAAAAGCTGGAATGAAGAAGAGATTATAAAAAAGAAGAGACATTACATAGACAAAGGATGGATCTCCTTGAATATCAAAAGAAAGAGACACAATGGCACAACGTAATAATACCTTAGGCAGAAAGATGAGCATTTAATTACAAACCATATTACTAACAGATAATTAGTAAAGTTGTATAGTGTGTTTTTTTATTATTATTCCTCCGCAATTATTCTAACGAGACAGAACCCAATGTATTTTTTTTTAACTTTCATCATCATACAGCAAGAAGGAATTCATTTACATGTGAAATGAAATGAAACATCTAAAGAACACATATATCAAACTATCACTTATTTTTTAATTTATAATAGAACCGAGCCCATGAGGTTCCAGACACCACACCTTTTACACTTCACACTAATAACGAGGAATTAAAATTAGAAAATTTTCCCTAAGAGTTATACTCCTATTTGACGACAAAAACTTTTTAAAAAATCATAGTTTTCTTATGTTAATAAACTCTCTTTTTTCTCTCTGCAGATCTCAAGCGCGCACTCCGCATGGAGTCCCCAACTCCGAGGTTGAGTGAATCGAATCTCAAGAAGTTATCCCGAGGTTTAAGGTAAGTGTGAAGAGAACATGAAGATAAATGCGATGCGACAATTCAAAATATTTATAGTTAGATATTCATTACAAAAGACAAAACGGAATAAAATGGAAGTAATAAGGCAGGCCTGAGTGTCAAGAGCCCATGAGGTATTTACGCAATCAGTAAACACATATCATATGAATGTGACATATGAAATGATGCGTGAATGTCAACTTTCTGTGATTCTATATTTTTTTGAGGTCTAAGTAATTTTATTAGCGTTTATTTTTATTAGGAATGTTCTAAAATGATATCGTTTGTTTATAATATGATGTATTCTTTTCAACAAGTAACTTTCTATTGAATAAAATGGAGCAACTATTGCAACAATAGCACATGTCGTAGTTACCTTGTACATGAATGTTAGCTTAATACAACAATTCTATTAACCTTCACATGACGTAATGATAATGTAACTGAGATGGGAAAAAAAAACTTCAGCAATGCAAAATACAATCACTTAAACTCTGTAGAACAAAGTACAAAGTAATTCAATAGGAATGCAATACCAATACGAAAATACAACAATACAAAAAAACCCACAGTTTTTCACTTCTTAAACTGTGTTAGTAGTAAAGGAAAACATTTTTTTTCATATATATTTACAGAAAAAGCTTCTCTCCCCATGCCAACCTGGATTTCTTTTAATCTCCTTCCTACAATATGATAAAAAAATGGACACTACCATCGTGAAGGTTGATGAAAACCTCGAAGGCCTTAATACGTGTAGCTTTCGCACAAATTTACACCTTCCGTGCCATGATTACTTCCTTCTTCATCACTGTGATCAACGAAATAACGCAGGTTTCTCCTCTTACGATGTTATAAGCGCTTTAAGATAATGAGGGAGGTGCGCGCCCTTCCTGGTAAGTGTTCCGATCATACACACCGAGGAAATCAAATTATATTTTTGGAATGAAAGAAGGACGTGATGAAAATCTACATGAACTGTTATATTTATTGGTCTTTAGGTAATCCATTATGATTTCGGTGGAATATACAGAACGCATAAAGGTGTTTGATCTCTTTGTTATTGCAAAAGAGTAATGATATTACAAAGGAGTGTCTTATTACGAGGTTTCATGTTCAGTGTGGTACGTGTAGCTTTTTATCCTTCTTGCAATAACGGTAATTGTTAATTTCCTTACTTAAGGTAATATTTTAGAGTTATTTAGCTCAAGGTTGCTTATCCACATTCTTGTAAAGTCATTGTGACCGTGTCCGAAAGTGTTAACGAGAGACGAATTAACTTTATTATCATATAAAAAACGTTTCATTAATTGGGAAATCAGGATCATTCAGGGTGCTGTATAGTTACATTTCTCTCAAGAAACATATAACCATTGGAGTGTTTATATATATATATATATATATATATATATATAACTTTAAAGAACTCCAATTCAAATTGTCCTGTGACCTATGGACAGTTTTGGACACCGCCCGTGTTATAGGATAAAGTTATATAAAGTAGCTACGTGATTTTGCGTCTTTGAATTATACATGCCGCATTGATAGGATAATCTAGGCGTTATCAGAAAGTGCATCCTTATACCTCTGTGCTTCACGCATCATGCATCATCCACTCTGACTTATTTCAAAACCTAAAACAAGACATCCCACAGAGCAACATCATCATGAGTCAGGATTCAACGTGATCCTTCGAAAGTCCAAGTTCCGTTAGCCATATCTTCGTCTCCCAGGGTCAGTAAAAAAAAAATTGCTTTCCGGCACAAAAAGGTGAATGGCCTCTGTTGCAGCAAAGGTCGAGGCCAATGAGAGGTTTGACGCATCTCGGGCACGGAAACTGAGAAATGCAATTAATAACTGTCATTTCCAGTGTGGTGTGAAGTATGGCTTTGCGATGCTGTTCACACTCTTTAGAACTAACAGCCGCGGTTAATTTTGGAGTGATAAATGGGCTCGGTTTTATTAGTGTTATTTCTAGCTGTAAATAACATAGATCTGTACGTTTGGCTATGTTTGTTGTAGTCAAAATTAGGGACTCGTGTTTCCGTACTAGTACCTGTTGTTGAATCCTTCACTCAGTTAGCAAGATTTGGAAACAAGCTGTCACTGCATATGAAAACACACACACACATACGCACACAGACCCCCCCCCCCACACACACACGTACACACACACACACACATATACATATATATATATGTGTATGTATGTATGTATATCTCGATAGATAGATAGAGATAGATAAATGTAAACATAGATAGATAGATAGACAGGCAGGCAGGCAGGCAAGCAAGCAGGCAGGCAAGCAAGCAGGCAGGCAAGCAAGCAGGCAGGCAAGCAGGCAAGCAGCCAGCCAGCCAGCCAGACAGACAGATAGATGGATAAATAAAAAGACAAATAGAAGAGTGTATATGTCTATGTGTATGCGTACGGATGGATATGGATGCATATGATTAAACAGAGACACAACTTAATCAGGGCTTTTATCTTTTCAGGTCCTCCAAGAAAAGCCTCCACTCAGTTCACTCAGCACTGGAGACCCACAGCGTCCAGGATGGGCAGCTCAGTGGACGCTCTGTATCCCTTGTAAGTATTGTTGCACTGATGTGGCTAGTTTCAATGCATGTCGTAATTGTAGATGCAATGGAATAGATGTGCAAATTGCTTTTCCTGGTGGTTCGATAGCCAAGCTGTTTTGTTACTGTGAAAGAGGCTTTTGTTTTTGCTTTGTTAAGGAGTCTCTTTGGGCCAAACACCTGCGACAAAGACAGCTTTTGTAACCACTAGGCTTTGTGAATCCTAACTTGAATTACGTATTGAAAAGCTGACTTTATAATAGGATGTACTATTGTTATTTCAACCATTGGGGTTGACTTTCAATCAGCTTTCACCTTTCCAAGCTTTTTAAGTCGACTCTTGTTATTTTTGGTTTTTTTGTTTTTGTTTTTTTGAGAGAGAGAGAGAGAGAGAGAGAGAGAGAGAGAGAGAGAGAGAGAGAGAGAGAGAGAGAGAGAGAGAGCATATGGTTGAGAAGCAAATTTTGAAAGTAACTTCAACTGGGAAAATGCACTGAGCTTAAGGACTAGGACGAGAAATCTTGCTTTATAAGGAATGTAGCAGGTCAAAATTGAGAGTATGATGTGTAATCAAGCCACTGCAGTCTTGGTCATTAACACCAATTGCACATGGTTACTGCAAATAGGTTGCAAAATGTTACTGTAAAAGATAATGATCTCAGCTCTCATAGCAAAACTAATTCCCCCTCAGTATGATAGATGAGATTTTTTTTTTTTTTTTTTTTTTTTTTTACCTCTCGTGAATTTTGCCGATCAAGATAAGAAGAAACACAATATGTTCCTTATCGACTGGATAAGGAATCGATAAGTGAGATCCTAAGGTCACATCCTTAAGCTGAGATAAGTCACAAATGAGTCCACATATATATATAAAAAAAACACTGAGAATACTATTGAAGATCTGACTTTTCACGGCCATTCAAGTTACGTCCTACCATTGATAAGACACGCACGGCACATACTACAAAGCCCGGTATACGAAACCCCTCAGTTCGTAAGGATTTGACTAGAGGCAAGTGCATCTGTACCTCTATCAAATTACCACAAGAGGCTTATTTCACACGTAAGATCATTGATATCAACGGGAGTGAAAGAAAACGATGGTATTAGAAACTTGATTACAGGTGGCTGCAGGGAAGAGGAGTCTCAGGTAAACTAGTAAACAGTCAGAGGATATATAGCTTAAATCCTTTTGTATTTATTATTTATTTTCCTCCATACATTTCCCGAAGCCTTGATTGATAATTCTGATAATCTGCAATGATATCATTTTCATTTTAGATGAAGATGAAAATATACTAAATGACGAAAATGACGGAAATTGTATCCGCACAATTTATCAATAACGAACCACAACTTCAACAAATCTACTCATCGAATTATCCTCCGATAAAATAAAAAAAAAAAATCCCCAGGCTTACCTAGCGTGACACCAGCATAATGCACATCTACTAAAACCCCTTTTTTTATTTCCACACCGAACTCACAACACGCATTTCCGCCGCAGTAACCATGAAGTAATCAATCGGAAGCTGTTTAGTTCCCGTAGGTCTCGTCAATGGACGGTTTCGACATCGGGAAGAGCAAAGGTCTTGTTCGCTGATACGAGACGCGCAATCTCATTCAGGTCTTGGGAACTGTATGGAATAGAGTCATTCTGATAGTGGTGATAATGTTGATGACGACAATAATGATGATGATGGTGTTAATGATAATGATGATTA
>BOPN01000478.1:272500-275000 GCA_017312705.2 Penaeus japonicus
TCTCGTAGCTGACTCGGGCACAATTTTCTGCGTGGGTGGTTAGATGTGTATGCAGACGCTCCGAGTATCGATTGCCAAGAACTGAGAATCAGCGAAGAAGGAAAATACATCGAGGAAATAACCTAAGACCAAGTAGAAGTGCCAGTCACGCTATCTGAGAAACGTACGCTGCACAAAAGGTAGTAATACCGGATGTGATTCACAGCATCAACCACAGAGGCATAACACAATCGCATTAAACTAAAGTACGTCGGAAATACTGTGTCTCTGCGTCATGGCTGAATTTGAACCGAAGTTGTTACCGTGACTTACCAAGGCACTGAACTTCAAAAGCCAATTTAGCGCTACGGGCTTGCATACTCTGTCATTATATGGATGAAGAGAAACGCGATTGACATAGTATGGGAAGTTCAAGATATGTTATGGGAAGAAGCATTGAGATGTAAGTATGTCTGTGAGTGTTGATTTCGATATGCATTTATATCAGGCACTGTTGATGTGTGTGTATATATATATGTATATATTTCATACGCACCTGCATTGATTCTAATATGATAATGATGATAGTCAAAATGACGACGATGACAATGACGATCATGATGATTATGATAACAATGATGATGGCAATGATGGTGAAGATGATGATGATGGTGATGATGATAAGGAAGAGGAGGAGAAGGATGATAACGATAATGATAACGATATTGATGATGATAACAATAATGATGATAATGATAAAAAATATAATGATAATGACAGTTTTAAATCGAAGTGAGTATTGTTATTAAAGATTAACACGATTATTCTACTCGTTTAATTATACAAAGAATTTCGCATTCATCCTTGTATGGAATGGAATTATGCAAAAAAAAATGTATTCATGAAATCTTTACTTTACTTTAGGCAGACGAATTAAGAAAGTCTTAGGGCGAAAGTTGTTCTCGACTAACAAGAAGGAAGCAAGTTACTGTTATTAGCTGCGAGTCTTTACAGTCAATCCGCAGGTAATTTGGATAATTTCTTTCACGATGTTTGACTGGTATCAATAAAGCTTTAATGAGCGCGGTGCAACTACATTGCAATTACGGGTGATTTGAATAAATGCTGGATTGAATTCGTATTTTGAAAGCAATTTTTTTGTAATGGAAAGAGTATATTTGTTATCCTTGGAAAGTTTTTGGTGATCACAGCTTATTCATCACAATTGAATTTGTCATCGTTTTGCAACTCCCAGAGCGTTAACGAACCTAAATGAATATCAAGGCCTCCCGTTCTTGCTTACAGTTGATTGTTTTCCTTGCCAGGAAATATAGACTATGGTGGTATTGCCTTTCATAACAAGAGCTTGTATGAATTTCTGATTTTTATAAAAGGTCGTTGACTATTTGTTGAAAGTTGGTGTAAAATATTTTGGAAAACGTTTAGTTAGGTTTCTCGATAGCTAAACAAAATTGGTAACTTTTATAGGCCTGATATTGATTAATGAAATGCAATTAGAATCCAGATCTACTGTTTTTAATGGATCAGTTTGGATCATTTTGTTTCCATCATCGAACATATTAATATCTAAAAGAGATAGGCCTAAATAGTTAAACATTTACTTCAGCTGATGTTTCAACTTCACAAGAAATCATAAAATACAGTGTGGAATTAAAAGGTACGTTAGGCTCGAACAAAATACTCATATATAATAGGCATACATATGCCGCACGTGATGGTCAATCAAATAGATTCGATATTTGATAGTTTTTCTTTTTTTCTGAAAATTTCTTCATACCTAGATAAACACTCGTCTGCAAAGGCACTTGTATGTCATAGCAATCTTAGTTGTGTGTTTTATTTTTCATTTTTTTATTTTTTGAAAGTTCACAGGGGATAAAATATTAGCTTGTTGATACGTCTCCAAGGACGAGACCGTTCCACTCTCTTGCTATTGCAAATTTGTGCTGCAATACGCCAAAGCGTCCTTTTGTTTATGTTGTGATACGTCAAAACGTTGTGATACGCCGTGACGTCCCTCTGGGCAAACTGCAGATGGGAATGCCAACCGTTTTATTCCAAATAATTGACATGAACTTTCAGATAAGAATGATCGTGCAGGACCGCCAGCCAGGTAGTGGTGGAAGTTGATCATCTTTATTACAGGGCGAACGCTGCCTTTGGCCAAGGGGAACTCGTGACTACCTTTATCACCTGCACCGGTACCTGAACCTGTCTGAAGACTGGTAGTTATTCGCTTGACAGAGATCTTATAAGGAAAGGGTCTCGCAGCCTGCGGTGCCCCAGTGTTGCCGAGCTGCAATTACCTTTACGATCTTTTAAAGTTCAGACTATTTGGCAGTCGTGCTTTCTTAAGCAGCTTTGTTATTGCTGAAGATCCACAGACATACAGATAATTACTACCGTGATTATTAGAGACCCGAAGAGCCCTTGTTGCCTTAGGTATGAAACTGCCTCATGATTATTATGAAACCCCTCCCACGGCCCCTGTGTCTATGAG
>BOPN01000478.1:282500-285000 GCA_017312705.2 Penaeus japonicus
GCTGCTCGTCTCTCTGGCTGCAGGTCGGTCACGTCTCTCCTCTCTCTCTCTCTTTCTCTTTATCTCTGTTTCCCTCTCTTTCTCTCTCTCTTTATCTCTGTTTCCCTCTCTTTCTCTCTCTGTCTCCGTCTCTCTCTCTCTCTCTCTTTATCTGTTTCTCTCTCTATCTCCGTTTCTCTCTCTCTCTCTCTTTTTATCTGTTTCTCTCTCTCTCTGTCTGTCTGTCTCTCTCTGTCTGTTTGTCTCTCTGTCTCTGTTTGTCTCTCTCTCTCTCTTTCTCTTTCTTTCTCTATCTCTGTCTCTCCCTCGCCCCCCCCCTCTCTCTCTTTATCTCTGTCTCTCTTTCTCTATCTCTGCCTCTCTTTCTCTCTCTCTTTTTATATCTGCCTCTATCTCTCTTTCTCTTTATCTCTGTCTCTCTCTCTTTATATCTGTCTCTGTCACTTTCTCTCTCCTTCTCTCTCCCTCCCTCCTTCTTTCTTTAAACACGATGTTAGTTCACCAGTTAGAACAACAGCATAATCTCGGCATTCACAAAAATACCAGTGTTGTTGCGATAAGAGAACAATAACCGTCTTTAAAGTCTTCAAGCTAGAATCTGACACTGGCCATTAACGAAAATGCACTTTCACCAGTATGCTAGATACGAGTCACCTTCCCTGCATGTATGATTCTTGCAGACATCCAAACCATTACTTATAATACTATATATATACTTATAAATAGCTTCTCCCGATAAATCTATGTAGTTCCTTTTTGCTATCGGGAAAATACAAGGTTAGAGCCGGAGGTAGAAAGTAATCGTTAACTGGACGATGTAAAAGGGTAAGGTTCAAAAGCTTCACTTGTATTGTTTCAATTTCTTGCTTCGAATTGTTAAGCTGAGTATCAGTGGTCAGACGCGTGCTTGTCAAGGCTTTGTATTCAAAGGGTAATCTCACGTTCAGATTTATGGGTGATCTAATGTATGTATTTGTAGGACTTGCTGATTTGGGATTATTGACACTTTATCTCAAGTTTGCATGGCGTGTAAATGACTTTACTTTGCAGAAGTAGTGCTTATTGCTGCTTTGCATAAATATGAATAGAGATCATTGGTATAAACGGGTTCTAAAAATGATACAGATACTAACTGGGATTCAGTTAGGAAATGGCTGAAAAAAGAGAGGGAATACATCCATGATTCCTATGTCAATAATACTGGTGTTCCTTTCTGGCCCGTGCGGAAGGTTGCACCGGTTGGACGCCTCATCATTCCTCCCTCAGACACGTTCTCCGTGCAAAGCTGGCACGCGTGGTTGCCCAACACATGACTTATGAACATTTGCGTGTTACCATAAGATCTCAGGCCGTTTGGAGGTGAAATTATTCAGATCAGATTCCGTTATATCAATAGCTGCGTGGGTGTTCCTACTTCGCCATGTTCATAATTCTCTGATCCGTTTGCTAATTTCTTTTTGTACTTCTTTTGAACATTCGCTCTTGCTTGCGTCACCTTTCCTCACGGACGAACGCATGCATGAACGCACGCTCGCTCGCACGCACGCACACACGCACGCACGCACGCACACACACGCACACACACACTTCTTTCCCTTGCCTTCGAAAGTTTCCTTCGATCCCGTTCATTACACGGTCTTTTTCGTCTCTCCTTCCGTCACAGACTCTTCTCGTTTCTTCTCAATTTCATTACATTAAAAAAAAAAACTCTTATTACAAATCATACCTTCACCCACGATAATTGTCATTATCTTTTTTTTTTCAAATATATTTTCACTTCATTTCAAATCTTACCTCGCCATACCCTACATACGCTTACCATTGCACATTCCTTCGATTCTGCCAAATCCTTCCATTCAACCCCATCACCCCTAGCCCCCAACCCCCCCTACCACCCCCACCCCCCCGATACCGTCCGTCTCAACATCCGAACCGTCCATCGCCAGCGTGGTGCGGTGCCTCGAGCCCCGTAACCGACCCCCACCGCCCGCGCAACACACACACACACACCTCCTCCCCCAGCGTTTTTCTACGTCAGGTTCCTCCACTAGTTTCGCCTCTAGTCACCCGCCGCCGCCGCCGCACTGACCACCACCATCGTCTCATCAGACCAGAGCGTGCTGTGTCCCCGTTAAGAGACACTTGGCTCTCGTCTCGTCGCTGGAAGTTCGCGCGTCGGCCGAGTGGGGATATTGTGTGAGGGAGGTGGAGTGTCGAGCGTCTGTGATGGGGCTTCGGTTAAAGCACCATTTTCTTGATTTTGTGGAGGGAGTGGTTATGGTGGATGTGTTTGATGGTGTTCATGTGAGTGTGGTCATTAACGAAGGTACTTGGTTAATAATGCAATTGTGTATTGCCGTATAGGCGGGATATGAGAAATAATTGCAGTGGGGGTGATTTTGTTTATTAAGCCAACTCTTCCCCCTAAGAAATACGTGATGATAATAGTGAATGTAGGATCAGTTTTCTGGAACAAAAGTGTCATGCTCAGTGACAACCT
>BOPN01000478.1:292500-295000 GCA_017312705.2 Penaeus japonicus
TATGTATACACACACACACACACACACACACACACACACACACACACACACACACACACAAAAGCATACAGATACATTCACATATTCTCCAACAGTATATTAATTGAAAGACCGGAATTCCAATGACGAACGAAGTTTTGATCACATCCAACGGTACATCAGACATCGCAATTGCATTATTGCAGGTATTTCTTCGACAAATTGCAGAATGCTGGGAAAAAAATCTTTCGTCAAGTTATTATTGGCTGCAGTTACGACAGTTACTCGCTAAATGTGACATTGTATGTTAGTGAGACTGATTCCTTGCTTGTTTGAGGTTGGTTTTATTTTAGCGCCTTTCTTATTCTCTCTCTCTCTCTCTCTCTCTCTCTCTCTCTCTCTCTCTCTCTCTCTCTCTCTCTCTCTCTCTCTCTCTCTCTCTCTCTCTCTCTCCACACACACACACACACACATACATATATGTATACATATATGTATACATATATACATATACATACATTATATTTTTTTCGCCGCTGCTGTGGCATATTTGCAAATGTTTATCCTGTATCTTTTCCGAAACCAATGTTGATTTTATCCGAAAATTTGGAATTTAAGAGAGAGAGAAAAAAAAGAGAATCACCTTTTGCATATCATCCTAGATTTTTGTATGATAGTGCTTTTGCAATCCAAGGACTATATGACTCATCTTTCCGTGAAGACAATTAGTAGTGAATTTCCTGTTAGTAATATAAGTGACGAATCATATTCATATTTCTCCAAATCATTTTCGAAATTGTTTTAGAATGACGGGATAGCATGGATCATCTTATGATTAAAGGTTTTATTTATTTGTGGAGTTCTTGGAAAATTTCTCTGTTGTATTTAATGATTTTTTAACAGTCGGTTTTGCATTGACATTGGCTTGTGCTGAAGGCAAAGTTATTATCGGAATAGAGTCTTGACGTGTGGATCACAGGATTCAAATGTTTATATATTCATATAGATTATTTTTATATGTGCTTGCGAGTATGCTATATTTGTAAATGTACATGTACACATACATATGCATATACATACATACATTCATACCTTCATATCTTCATACATGCATACTTGTATACCTTCATACATGCATACAGTAATACATACATATATATACATATATATATATATATATATATATATATATATATATATATATATATATATATATATATATATATATATATATATATATATATATATATATATATATATATATATATATATATATATGTATATGTATATGTATTTATATATATGTATATATATACATATATATATATACATATATNCGCAATTATGTAGCAATTGCCTCATGTAGATTTACTAACCATAAATGTTAGTTAGAGCAAGTAAGGCACTGGATACGTCTGAGCCGACAGTTCGTACAGAAGAAATATGTCATTAGTTCTGCTAGAAACTGCAAATTGACAAAAGAAAACGCAAGTTTTCTTCATTTCTAATTTCACTCAACACGTGGTGAGTAATTGCTTATATAAAAACTTTCTGATTGTACTTGGGGAAGTCAGCATTGCTTATGAACAATGTCACTCATACTCATGGAAAGTCAGAGAATTCTTTAGTATAGTTGATAGGTAAGGGATGGTAATCCAGGTTAAAAATGTGATATATAATCAACAATTGTCCCATATGTTGTTTGGCCTCAAGGCCGACGTTGTGCTGGCGGTGGGAAAATTATTTGTTTCAATACACTATTTTACAAGACATATTTTCTCCTGGCGACTACCATACTTAGCCATCTGTTAAGAAATACGAGACTGATCTAGAGCATGTCACTTCAATCAGTAAATCATACGCTAAATCATAACATGTTTACTACCAAGACGGATGGCGAACCAAACTTCTCCTAACCTAAATGACTCGTTTGTGGTTCAATAAAATTTGCTGATTGGGAACACGGACAGTCGGACACTCTCTTTTATTAGGAGAGCCAATCATTCACAAACTGGAGAAAGCGGCCTAATTGCATTAACAAACATCATTATTGTCAAAGATGAAGTAATGAATCTTTATGTTGTATCAAAGTTTAAAATACACGACTGTCTTAGCCCTTACGTTCTTGTAAAAAGGGAATAAACAATCATAACTGTGATGTTTACACAAAGAATGAAGATTCAGTTATGTTCTCCAATGATAAATGATTTCCTGGCGTTTCCTCACGATTGTTACGAAAACATAAAATGTATGATGGTTATTATAATATATGCTGAACGACTGCTAGTCTACATGTAGTTATGCGGTTGTGTTTCCGTCCTTGCATCTCTACAGCAGCCTAAGTTCATCTTAAAGAGCCACTAACCTTATGAAATACCATGAAGCTTCGTCACGGCATGACAAGACACCGGAAGAACATGTATAATTATTTCCCGGTGAGTCGGGCTGCATTTTATAAATATAATTACATATCTACGCTTTGTCTTTCCTTCTTTTCCCCTTTGTAAATTCTACCACAGTG
>BOPN01000478.1:305000-310000 GCA_017312705.2 Penaeus japonicus
TGCTCTCATGTCATCGGCAGGGGGGGCAGCAGCATTGTCCGGTGCATCACTGGCCAATATTAGTATCAACCACACCCCAGGAAACCCAGACTTCCATGTCACACCTCAAACACCCTTTGGCTGTGTTATTGACTGGGCGACAGAGGAAACTAGACTCCGGAAAGGTGACAGGTAAGGTGGAAAGGAAAAAAATAAGAACAGTGTTGTTAAGCTGATAATATTCTGATTGTTAAGTTTTGCTGATGACATTCTGTTGACCAAGTTTATTAAGTGTGAGATAACAAAACCAATAGATATTTTGTATAACTGCAAATTATAAAATAGGGCAATGCCTTACTTATAATGCCTAAAATATTTATGTGGTTGATTATGCGTTTACTCTTTGTCTCAGGTTACTTGAAGTTAATGGAGAGTGCGTCGTGGGTCGAGGGCTGGATTTAGTTACAAGGCTTATGGCCTCAGCAACACACCTTAACCTCGTTGTAGCAAGACCCAATTCAGGTATTTTTTCATTCTTTCTCTGTTCGTTTGCTTGATGATTTATTTTTGTGTCTGGCCATTTAGGGTAAACTTTTATTTGTTGGACAAGTCATTAGACGTGTCATAAACTTCTTTACTTTCACTCTTTTGAAGTTTAGACTAATGAATTTGAATACTTAAGTTAAAATGAATGTCTTTTATCAAAAGGTACAGGAGCAAGAAAGTCTGAGGTACGTCTCGAAAAGCAGCTTGAAGACAGAGCAAAAGAAATCAAAGATTTGGTTTCCAGACTTGACAAGGCTTTAAAAGAAAAGGAAACCTTGAAGTATGAACTATAGCAATAACATTTTTTTTTATATGTTGAATTATAATGGTGCATGTCATTTACATATGAATACGAAATTCCTCTAGCTGTGAAATATCCGAAGCATTAGAATATTCTTCATTGATTTTGTGTCTAATACCTATTCAACTCAAACAGGAGCAACAATACACGCCTCAATCATCGTATCAGTTACCTAGAAGACCAAGTATCAGAACTGCAGGCAACTCTCAATCACACCCGTGAAGTTGCTCTGAGGCACAGTGATGGAGAAGCAATTGTCACAACCTCCCAGCCTGGAGCAACAGTGATACAGGTACACAGATGGATAATTGGTAAACTTTATTGGATGAATAACTAGACAAATTGCTGCAAATTGATGACATTTTGCAAATTGTTACTACATAAGAGGGAGAGAGAGAGAGAGAGAGAGAGAGAGAGAGAGAGAGAGAGAGAGAGAGAGAGAGAGAAAGAGAGAGAATGAGAATCAGAGGATACCATATAATTATTATAAGCTATATTACTTCCAGGTTTTTCAAAAAGGTGACCAGAAGTTGGCAGTAGCAGGTCACGAAATAGGGAATGGGGTTGAACGTGCAGAACAGTACCCAACCCTTCCAAGACTAAGATCACCAAATTCTTCAGTGTCCTCATATCCAAGTACTTCCTCTGATCCCCATGCACATCATTCCCATGGGTGCACAATATCCTCAAGACCCTCTTCGGCAGCAGAAACACGCAGGCGGGTCCTTTCTCCTCGACCAGACTCAAAAAATGAGGTATTTGAAGTGCATCTATTTTTTTTTTTTTTTTTTATGTAATTGATGTTTAAACAATAATAGTGTAAAATGAAAATGTGATGACCTGATAGTATATATAAACACACTTTCCTTTTTCTTGAAGGATTCGAGGCCACCTTCCCGCACGAAGCCAAAGCCACCAAAAAAGCCTGAACGTCTGAGCCTACAAAGAACCACAAGCCTCCAAAGTGTAGATGAAGGAATGTCGGCCTCTCATTCGAGTTCACGTTATAATACCCTACATAATTGGCCTTCACTTGACACTGACCTAAATGATAAAGATTATGACCTCCAGTCTCAAACAATCTATGAACAGAATTCAGAGAGACCTGATGAGAGACTCCAGGAGCACTCATGTAGCAGATATCAAGGGAGATATCACCATAGATCTAGAGACAGGAAGATGGAGCATTATTCCTCAAGTCCAAATTCTGAAGGAAGCGTCTGGATGGTTGTTAATGGTAGTCTTCCATCCGTAGAGAAGTTGAGTAGACGGCCAAGTCCTCAGGGTGCTGCTTCTTCTTCAGTTCATGAAGGTTTTTCAAGCCATAGTCCCCTAAGGCCACACTCACCAGATGCTGCAGTTCACCTAGAAGCAGACCGCACTAGAAATCATGATTCAGAAAATGAAACTTACAGCCATCCGGGAGTCTCTGCAGCCCCTGCATACAGTAATCACTACCACCATGGTCATAGTCACCAACATCATTATACTCATCATAAGCAGCACTCGATGCAATCACCACATAAGTCTCCCACACGTTCATCTGCCCTCAGTGTGGCCACCAGTCCTAGACCACATGAACAGTGGTGCTGAACAGATATTACTTTGCATCAAGATATTCCTCTGATAATCAATAACAGTATTGTATTTCTCTTAGTGATCTCATGAAACTAAATGATAAAGTTTAGTGCAGCTGTGAGACCATATGTAGATGACACAAGAAGTATAACTATATAAGAAAACTACGAACTTGTAAATTCAGAGTAAAGATAATATTTTCTTATCTTACTGACATGTAGTAATAAGATTTGTGAAATGACATTTAGATAATTCAATATATACTTCTGTGAATGCAAGATATTGTAAGCTGCTTTATTTTCTGTACAGAATTTTGTAAGTCAATAAATATGTTTGTCTGAAAGATAGACTTTCTCTTTATAATATTCTATTGAACTGTATATGGGAAAATGAAAGGGGAGATTTTCTGGAAACTTTATTTGTATAAACAGGGACAAAAGACCATCATTCCTGAACAAGAAAGGCAAAGTGTCAACCCAGAGGGAATTTGGCCATGTGCACAGCGCATGACCGAACGCCACCCTGTGTTGGGGAATTGTGCAAAAACAATATTGTATCCCATTTCTTCCTCTGCAAAATTGAACTTTTTTGTTTCAAATATACAAGGCTTATAACTGGTTTTACATAATTTTTACAATCAACAGTTTTTGTTTTCTTGGTATTTAAAAGCATTTAGGTACTTCTTCTTAAACAAGGTTATAAAACTTTCCTAAAATTTATGAATATATGTATATTAAAGCTATAAACATTAACCAATGAACAATCACATTTTTAAAGATGATTTCTGACAAGGAGAATCTTATAAACAAATAACAGAGGATTCAAATTAAAACGAGAAATTTCAATTAAATACAATAACTTTTCATAGGATACTTATTTGGTAAATAATTTCTTCATTAACATCACAAAAATCAACATTGAAGACACTCTAGCACAAATGGGTGAGGGTGATGTGTAAAAACTTCGTTTTATGACTATTTCATGTCCTTGGTTTTATTTAATATATTCAACATTATCTGAAATATTTCACTGTATTATGCAATAATAACCAGTTTTAGCCAGTTTCTTTTTCATAGTAAAAGTAATTATAAATACCAATGTCTGTCATATTTAGAATATTCTATAGCATTTTGATTTAAGACATACATTTTCATGGAAAAGATGCCAAATGCATCTTTTGACTATATGTTTGTTTATTTGGCTACTGATAATGAAAAACATATATTTAACAGTTATAATAGAAAAAGAGCTAAAGATGATTTTCATTTGAGGCACAATTCGAGATTATATAAAAGGCATCTATTTTGCCCATAAATCTAACTATCTGTTTGTCTGTCTATTCATCTACCTATCCATCTAGGCCATGTGCTTAATAATGTAAATGTATGTGTAAAAATGTGCATGTATGCTTGTGCACAGTGCATGTGAATCTGTATGTGTGTGTGTGTGTGTGTGTGTGTGTGTGTGTGTGTGTGTGTGTGTGTGTGTGTGTGTGTGTGTGTGTGTGTGTGTGTGTGTGTGTGTGTGTGTGTGAGTCTGTATGTGTGTTTTATCATTACTGACTCATTTATGTAGTGTGAAATATATATTTCCCATACATAACCACAAATGTACACATTCTGACAATTTTGCACACATGCCTACATTAATATGTATATACATACATACATATATGAATGCATCCATGCACATATAGACATGCACACACATGCACACTGGGCACAAGCATGAAGATGCACAACCACATACATATACACAAGCATAAACACATACACACATACATGCATGCAACCATAAATGCACACATAGACACACAGACACACACAGATATAACCTTACAGTCATGCATACATCAGAATATTAATATTTACAGTTAAATCCAATACATCGGTTTCTGAGATTATATTGTTCATTTCTCAAGATTATATAGAATAATATCATGGCAAGATTGGTTATGATTTACTAACATTGTTTTAATGAAGTCTTCCCTTAATTTAATTTTGAGTGCAAGGTTAACATTCTCAGTTTGAAACATTCCATATTGTCAAAATCTTATGTATATATAAATGGCAATACAATGTAGTGAACATTCATGACCATTTTTCTAGGGACATAACTTCTGAATACATATGTATATAATAACAACATGAAAGTGAAGAAAAAGAGACAGAGTATGAGAGATGGAAAAAAGTGAGAAAAAAGGGAATGAGTGAAATATTGAAAAAAACATTTCAAGGTAAAATAAATTTCCTGATTCTAAAAAAAAAAAAGAAAAAAAAAATCTTCATGTGAAAAAAAGAGAGAAAACATCAAGAATAATGATAACACACCTACTCCTTCACCTCCAACATATTACATCATTAAAATTCTTAATTGTTATGAATAGCATGATGCATTTCCGTACTTAAGGTGTTGATGGCTAATTGTAAAAAAAGAAAAACAATGAATAAAAAAAAGAAAAAAAAGAGAAGATGCTCATCTAGCATTATCAAAATTGTTAAATTTTTCAAGTTGCAACCTCCTTCACTATATCTAAAAAGATAAAAAGTTTGAGCAATGATTAGCAACCGTTTATGAAGTTTATTGCGTTAGGTGT
>BOPN01000478.1:315000-317500 GCA_017312705.2 Penaeus japonicus
TACATAACAATCTACCATAATTTTATGTATTTAATATTAAGAAGTTCTCAGAACTATGAAGATGAATTCTCCATCAAAAATCTCTATTAAAATAAAATATATGTACTCTCTACACTGGGTTCCTTATTTAAGATACATAGAAAGTAGGAACATATAGAGAGTGGAACAAAACATGTAGAAAGCAACAAATTTCCAAATAGATAGAGTTCTACATGTATGTTTGTACATCAATTTGTATATCAAATAATTGTGTGTTAGATCAATGCAATTGTCATATACATCTTTGGCAACTAGAAACACAATAAGGGCTTTAGTAAAATTCTAGTCTCTGATTTTGATATAAAAAAAGAAAGGAAAAAATCTTTTGCTTAGCATGAATTATTATATATAATGCTATCCAAAGCCATGACATGGTTATAAAGACATTTATTCATTATTAATAATTGAATAGAAAATTTTATTAATACTAAATTTTATTAAAGTGCACTACCATGAAACATGTCATATGATGAAGTTATATATATCTTAAAAATATGATGCTCAATCGATGTAGATTTGATTAACAAATGAAAAATTGTATTGTTTGACAGAAAATTTTAAATGACAAAAAAATAGATCTATCATTTCTAGTTTCTTTTCTATCTGATGAATTCATTTTAAGACCAAAAGAAGGTTGAGGAATAGTTCATTGCCTGAACTCATTACAATGCACATGTTAGGTCAAGTAATGCAATATCTTAATGTGTGTTGCAGTTATCTACTATCTGCATTAAACTGAAAAATGCAATAACAATGTTTATGGTTGTGTATCCTTATCAGTCTCAACCCTTGTAAGTATTGTATATGATAAGAAAGAAAGACAACCTATTAGCAAGCAAGATGTTAAAACAAAAACAAACAAGATATTTTAAAACTTATGATATATTGTAAAAATGACATTTGTAATGAGTTTTGTTTCTGAGTCAGAAGAGATATTGCTTGTTTAATCTCAATCAACCATCAAGTTTTACTGAATAAAAGGCATTGCTTCTACCACAAAGGTTATCAATAATATCTAAAACCTCACAATCTAACTTATCCTCTGACAAATTTTAGACAAAATGAAGTGATTGAAATAACCACCATCTTTTCCTGTATCATCTTTAGAAAATAAAAAGGTAATGTTGATATTACTCTTGCTGTACAGTAATGTCTGAGAGGTCTTCATCCCATCTTATATAATGTGGTATAACCCAAAAAATAACTACATTCATTATTGTTACAAATGACAGAATGCTGATACAAAAGTGAAGGCAGAGAAACTCACACCAACACACACACACACACACACACACACACACACACAGATGCATGCATGCACACATGTACGTCCACACACACATACACACACATGCATGTACAAACATGCACATACACATGCATATGCATATGCGCATGCACACCCCCACACACATGCACACACACACACACATTCACACGCACACACTCTCACCCTCTTTTAGAAAGATTCATTTATTAATACTTACGGACTGACAACTACGACTGGACCGTATCCTGTCCGCTGCCTCCAGCGTTCAACCATGTTCATAAGTTCAACAAGAGCATTTGTGGACGTAGGCACCTTGTGGCCTTGGGGCCAACACATCAGCTGGAACAGGTGGCATGTCTTGGGCTCTGCTTTTATGCCTGCCATAAGTTCCGTCAAGGAGACAATCTGTTGATATAATGATGGTCAGCTCATCCTTACCACACTACTTGTGAGGTTTGCACACTCATGGATAAAAGAATGGGTGCTCTTATGGACCAGCTTTAGTATCATCTGCTGAAAACATTTTCTGAGCATAGTGTTTTTTGTTCTCAAAAATCTGTGTTTCTCACTTACCGCTACAGACACTAACTAGATATAATAACTAGATACACATAAACAGTGACAAACACATGAAAATATAGAACATGGAAATATTATCAAAACTTATCTAAAGTGTTATCTATTAAGACACTGAGCAAGAAGAAAAACCTGTCCAGGAAAGCAGTCATTCTTTAAGGTCATGAACGTACAGTAAAACATATAGCTTTAAAATGTTATGAAAGATAGATTTAAAGAAAACAAGTTAGAAATAAGTAAGAGCTAAATATAATCCATAAAAACAGAAACTGCACAATGTAGATTAAATTGTTTTATGCTACACTGCCTGCATGCTGCATCTATATAATGAACACACTATTAGCATAAAGCATTAAAGCCTCTAATATACAAGTAAGTATAATTCAAATATTTCACGTTACCTTTATTTCAAAGTCAAATTCATTTATGTACTAGTTCTTAATAAGATATATATTTTACAGGTCTTAGGTTTATCAGAAATAACTATTACATATCCTGATACAAATCATATGAAAAATATTTAGATGTTTAAGTTTAGAAGCTGGTAACTGCAATTCATTACCATAACTTGATACAGGTAGAATATAAAAATCTGCAGATTTCAGATGTAATTTT
>BOPN01000478.1:332500-340000 GCA_017312705.2 Penaeus japonicus
TTCCATACATATATAATATTTACTGTAGTATTATAGTATTTGTTTGCTTTATTATCGAGGAAGGATGTTACTAAAATAGTTATGAAAGTTATATTTGATTTTAATTCATTTGGTGAACCTTTACTGACATGAGGTATTCCATAAATGTAAACATTTCATTATTAAAGTTACTAGTGTTTCCTATAAGTAATTTTGAATATATAAGACATGAGGAATATGAATAATTTGACTAACAAGGCTAACACTATCACAAATTTGTGCAGCAAATCAATGTTGTGCAAAACAAGTGTAATTATCCTTTGTGGAATTCTAGAATTATTTTTATTTTTTTTTACAGTCCAGAGGAATTTATCTTTAAGCACGAGGGACTGTGTGTGCTGTACATAGAGGCATGACAATTTTGAGAGCAGGAATAGGAAGGTTCGTTGAATCTTATTTCAACAAGGGATTGGTTTGATTTTCACGAAGGTAACATGGCATCGCAAATCACCATTTAAAAAATTCAATAAACATACAAAGCCACATTGAAAATTCATGGATCGTATTTAATAATGAGAGTTTTATAAGCTAAAATCTAAAATGATTCACTTCTGTCGAAAAAACGAAGAGCTATAGAATTAAATGAAACTTGAATTCATA
The DNA here is from genome assembly GCA_017312705.2 of Penaeus japonicus. Lineage (NCBI taxonomy): Eukaryota > Metazoa > Arthropoda > Malacostraca > Decapoda > Penaeidae > Penaeus > Penaeus japonicus. Next base: position 333,140 of record BOPN01000478.1, read on the forward strand.
AAATCCCACATGTGATATTCCATAGGAAATAGTGCTGCAAATTATGTATCACATTAACAGAATATAGTCATTGTATCACAATATTTTAAACATAACAAAGAATTGCATCATTTCAAGGTATTAGTATCAACCAAAACCCCATATACACTTCTGTCATTCACACCATTAAATCATCAACACAGTAAGTTTGTACATAATATGATAGTGTGCAAACAAATTATGACTTCTAATGGGAACCAAAATTCATAGCAATATTTATGACAACAATTTCAAAATAACAAAAACTACTTTAAGATGATATTCCGATTACTCATGAAAAGCAATATATATCACCCCTTCTCATTATTGAAAAGTTTTTGTATCCAAATCTTATTCTCTACTTCACATATCTTAAAAACATATGGGATTCTGAATGTCTCTTTTCCCAGGTTGCATATTCCAAGATTATTTTATTTTTGTGCAAACAAAAAATCAAGATATACTATAGCAAATGTGTACACACTATTTCACATAATCAGTCTTAACACATCACAAGCAAGTGTGAAGTATTTTGATCAATCTCATCACAGGTATTTCTTCATCAAATATAACACACATATATATTATGATTTCATGAGATTATCACCAGCGATTGTGAACACAGGATAAAATGTAAGTATAACAATCAGCCTTAGTTTGCATAAAGACGTCTCAACATATCTACAACTGCATTATCATTTACATTGCAAAACATATACACTGATACTTTGATATCTTGTATAAAATCTTGTTGCCATATACTCGCATGGCATGTGCCATTGACCAGAGGAGTAATACATTCATATATACTGTCTGTAGAAGCCGTATTCCTCTCCCAGTGTGAAAGCTTGTAAGGAAAAATTAATTGTTAAAGAATTTTGATAGAGAACCCCACCTCTCATGACTAGATGGATTTACAGAAATTATACCATGGGGATGATAGTCATATAATGTAAATTGATATGAATATATTCATGCAGTTCTTAATATAACAAACGATTTGTAAATCTTACAAGATGGAATTGCATAAGATGATGGATATATTTTTCGTACAATTTTGCATCTATCTGCATCACACACACACACACACCTAAGTATGCATACATGTATGTGTGTGTGTGTGTGTATGTATGTATGTATATACGTATGTAAGTATATGTTTGTATGTTTGTATGTATGTATGTATATATGTATGTAAGTATATGTTTGTATGGTTGTATGTATGTATGTATGTATGTATGTATGTATGTATGTATGTATGTATGTATGTATGTGTGTATGTATGTATGTATGTATACATGTATATATGTAAGTATATGTATGTATGTATGTGTGTATGTATGTATGTATGTATGTATGTAAGTATGTATGTATGTATGCATGTATGTATGAATTATGTATATTTACATGTACGTAAGATGCACATTGCACATATAGTATAAAAGCAGCTGTGAATGGAATAAGTTACAGCCAAATATTAAGGTCTCTGTAAGCATCATTATTACACTGGGTGGTAAGCCATACCGGTTAAAAATCTTGTTACCCTTTGTCTTCTATTTCAGTTACTTATCCATGAGAAGAACGACAATTAACGTTGGAATAGTGAAATGGTGAGTTAAATAGCTATACATTACCCTTTCGTAGTAGCGAAAATCCTCAATTCGGTTTATTCATATGTGGATTTTTTCCAGTTTTTCAAACATTAAGTCATAACTCCTTTTTTCTTTTTTTAAATACAAATTATATTACTCCAAACTAACACAAGAATATAATTCTTGTTTATCACGATAACACATACATATAATAATGATAATGATGATAATAGTAACAATGATAATAATATGAACAATGATAATAATAATAACGATTATGATTATGATAATAATAATAAAAATAATGATGATGATATTAAAAATGATACTAACTAAATAATAATAATAATGATAACGATAATAATGATAACAATGTAATAATAATAAGAGTAATACTGACAATAGTGATAAGCATAATGGTGATAATAAAAAGAATAATAATCATAAAGATAATTATAGTAATGATAATAACGATGATAATAATGATAAAGATAGTAATGATGATAATGATGATGATAATAATAATAATAATAATAATAATAACAATAATAATGATAATGACAATAATCATTCTAACATTAATAATAATAATAATAATGATAATATCAATGATAACAATAACAATGACATATACAACAAATTCCCAAATCTACTCACTTCAAATTCAATTTGATATTCGCTCTTGTTGCCTAAGACCTTCATCGATTTATGCTTCAGCCGTTGTGAAAGATCACTTACTGGGAAGAAGGAATAACCACAGAGAAGAAACTCCTCAAGGGCATCAAACACAAATCGGTACTGGTCCTGGGAAGTGGAAGGGAAAATTGATCATTGTATCTCATTAATTGTAGAAGTAAATTGATAATTGTATCTCATTAATTGTAGAAGTAAATTAATTATACATCTCATTAATTGTAGAAGTAAATTAATTATACGTCTCATTAATTGAATGTTTATTCAAATAAACTTGTGTGATATAAAGTATTCAAGCCTGATTGTATTTCGTAGAATATGACACTACTGATCAAATTAAATAGACCTGAAAATTATGTAGTTGAAATCGGTGACTTACCACTGTTTCAATAAGTCCACGACGTGCTTGTCTCATCTTCTTCAGGTAGCCATATAGATCGAACTTCCCATCTTCTTCATGTAATTCCAAGTTGGAATCAATGGCCATGAACACCCCAGTTCTGGCACCACCGTCACTGTAGGGAATGGGTGATAGTGTGTTTATGATTTTCACTATATTTATCAACATGATATATCATACATGAAATAAATGATTAGAAGTGCATACGTCCTGTAACATCAAACCGATGCACAATATATGAAAAGAAAACAAACAAGATTCTTTCGCATCGTACGAACTCTACGGGTATTCAACCCATGTTTCACTACAATTTTTTTCACTATTTTTGTACATTTTGTAATTTTTAAAAACTAATCAGCAGTTATTTAGAAATGATATTGTATGCAATATTGACTCCAACGTGATATGCTGTAAATGTAATTTAGTGGCATTGGTCGTTTTCCATGACGGCGAATTTAGGTTTACAGACATTTTAAGCTACGGGAAATAAATATTTACATTCTATAACCACAAAACCTTCAGTCTGATATCAAATCTAAGATCTAGCTGGGAATATAGGGAAAAATATAGCATTGTGCATGAGAATAAATGCAACAAAGAATGTGTTAGCAGGAACTTAGAAAATAGATACAAGACTGCCTGTATATGATGGTAGCTTTCTAAGTAAAGTTTATGTTTCATTTCACTGTGCTTATTATCACGTAGACGTAAGTAACAACTCTTTTGATAAAGAATTTTAAGATATGAAGAACCTCTACATTAGTAAGAGACTTAAAACTGATATCTGTGGTAACCAAAAAATCGTCGCTGCATATAGAAATGTGTATATGGCACATATAACTATTAATAATATAGATAAACAGTATTAGAGAGAGGGAAACGTCTTTAGCAACTGTGACAAGATGCCATATATCTATCGCGGAAGATGAACGAAGGCAAACATAAATGTATGCAAATATAATTCCCCCCTCAGGTCAATCTGACGAAACAAGAGCTGGGCAGACAGCTTCGTCCCTCCACTGTCATTCCTCATCGCTCTCCGGCCATCAGGTTGTCTTGGTTTCTATGCACTATCGCTGTTACTACTCCTGATGCTGTTGCTTATACACACACGCACACATACGCACATAGATACAAATATGTATATAAATATATATATATATATATATATATATATATATATATATATATATATATATATATATATATATATATATGACCCATACACACACACACACACCCACACGCACAAACACATATGTGTGTGGGTGTGTATGTTTCTCTGTGTTTGTGTTATGTGCAAGTATGTCTACATGTCTACATACTTTCATAGATACATGCGTGTACACAGATTCATCTAAATAGGAATTTTATTATCTTACAGTCTTCCGAAGATATCACAGCGTAACCTATTGACTGGATTCAGTTTTCCTCTGCAAATCTACTCACCTGCAATGCACAATAGTGGGGCCATCAGCAGGCAATATGTTCGCTTTCATCCATAATCTGATCCTTCTGCGGAACTCAAGAAGCGCATTGATGAAGGGCTGAGTGTGTGAAGGCCACTCAGTGTAGTGGAACTGTACCACTTCCCGGGAATCTGCCTGCGGATGAGACGAAAGATCATTGATTACTTATTTGTTGTTTATCCAATGAAAATATGACGCGATAAGGGAGGCTTTTCATCTGGTAGATCTGATCGAATAAGTGATTATCTAGGGCGGGATAGCAAAGCAATTACTGATATTGTGTGGGCTATTCATCATGACCCTCTGAAGTTATTTATGTACTTGAACATGATCATACTGTCAAGCACAAACAATAAACGTTAAGTTGTATATCTTATATATATATGTGTGTGTGTGTGTGTGTGTGTGTGTGTGTGTGTGTGCGTGTGTGTGTGTGTTTGTGTGTGTGTGTGTTCGTGTGTGTGTGTGTGTGTATGTGTATGCGTGTGTGTGTGTGTTTGTGTGTGTGTGTGTTAATACGTATGTGTATCTATGTGTGTGTGTGTCTATCTGTGTGCGCATAAAAATAAGTGAAATTATCAAATGTCTTTACAATGCCGTCGCTGGTGAGCCTGATGGTACGGATCTGGAAGTTGGCGAGCTGCTCCTCTTTCAGCAGTTCGACTTTGATTCCTTCGTAATGGTCACAACAACCAACCATCGCCGGCCAGTACTGCACACACATCACCTGCAAAGAAATGGCAAACCATGAGGATATCGATCAATATATGAAACCGAATTGAAAAAGTGTCACATGTTGAAATGTTGTAGCATTTATAGAGACACATTCAGCTCGATGTACAGAAAAATCAATGTTCTTGCCAACAATGTCTATGTCCAACAAGGCAGGGAAACTGCTTATCCCTCAGATCTTTTTCACACAGTCACTGATACTCTTCAAAATTTAAAAGACGATGATAACATTGTAATAACTAAGCCTGATAAAGGCAAAGGCATGATTATACTAAACAAAATGGATTACTTTAACAATTTATCTGCTTTACTCTCGGACTCATCAAAATTTCAGGTCCTCGACGAAACTTCATATAACTCTATTTTCTCAGCTGGTTCTCGTCCAGGATTCCTGTGTGGTCTCTCCAAAGTTCATAAGATCAGTACATGTCTGAGACCTATCATTTCATCTATCGGCACTTTTAGTCATAACTTGGCTGAATATTTTGAACGGATTATTCAACCTTTAACCAATAATGAGTATACTACTTTCAATATTATAAATTTCGTAAATGAAATTAAACATCTGAGGGATGATGACACCACTGTAATGGCTAGTTTTGACGTCGAATCTTTGTTTACAAATGTTCAGACGAATCTTTGTCTACGTTCGGTTTAGATAAGAAACAATTTGATTCTCTTCTGAATATTGCCACTAAATATTCAGTTTTTACCTTTGGAGACCATTTATACACCCAAGTAGATGGCGTAGCTGTGGGTTCTCCTATTTGCCCCACTTACGCTGATGCCTTCTTATGTCCTATGCTACACAACTACTCATTTTCCATAAAAGGTACATAGATGATGTTTTCCTCATGTTTAAACATCATTCACACGTCGAACAATTTTTATCCTATCTTAACAACCAACATTCTAACATTAAGTTTACCTGTGAAATGGAGAAGGAAAACCAACTTTCTTTTTTGACTCGCAAATCACCAAAGAAAACGGATGTCTGTCCACAACGGTTTATGGAAAACCTACGTTCACTGATTTAGGCTTAATTTATCTAAGCCACTCTCCTCAGAAGTACAAGACTAATAATATTTCTAATCTTATCAATAGAGTATTTAATATCTGCTCCACGTGGTGCCTGTTTGAAAAAGAAAATGAAATATCTGACCAACTACTTTAAAATTAATGGATACCTTGACAATGTAATCTTCAAAACACTGAGGTTATTCTTAAATAATAAATTATGTCCTCTCGTCAAAATTTCTACTGTTTCCAAGGAAGTTAAGTACATTAAGCTCTCTTATTTTGGACACTTCAGCAAATAACTGCACCATTTTCCTTTTTTAAAGGAGGAGAGAACTATTCCCTTCAGAATTATGATCTAACATAGTATATCTATATAGTTGTCCTATCTGTAACGCTAGGTATATTGGATCAACTTAACGTTGGTTCAACCATAGGATTCTTGGACATATGGGTAAGTTAGTTAGAACAGGCCTACCTCTGAACAAACCGTCTTTCTCTGCTAACCGCCAACATTCACACTCGAAAAACACCCTGACTCTCACAGGGATGTCAAAATTCTGTCAAACTCCAATTCTCCGAGTCACTGTACATCCATAAGATGAAACTAGAGGTCAACAAGCATTTGACACAACTATTCACCATATAATCCTGTGACCTCCACTGCCCTCTTTACATGTTAAGGTGCAGTTTAGTTGGTTACAATGTTCCCATATATTTACATTATTTTTACTTCATTTTAATTATTTATTACCTGATGTTGAAACGTTTTGAACCATATTTATGTTATCCAGCTCTAACAGCTTGTATTTGGTTATTCTTTTATAGCACTGATGATGAACACTGGAGTCTTAGAAACGTTTGAGAAATAAAGATGTTCAGCACAGCTTTGGTTATTTTGTTTATCACACACACACACACACACACACACACACACACA
>BOPN01000478.1:367500-368551 GCA_017312705.2 Penaeus japonicus
ACTGGAAAACAAATCTCTACCCTAACAAGGATGGACGGTCATTATTACTAGACCCGGATTCATAAACAAACAAGTCAGGGTTGAATGGCGTAACAAAAATACTGCAGAGACCATGGAACTTTCCCCTCTCTTCTATGAAAGATGAGGCCCCACCTTTGGCAAAACCTTAGTATCACACGAAAACACTGACCATTTATTCAAGCTGCTAAGATAAATGCCCAGCTGTGTCGGACACAACATCAAGACAAAACAACTGCCAGCCCAGATGTTTGCAAAATAAATACAGCCACATATGCATCCAACTTTTCCTATAGGATTATCTGCCAGGATCTGCTATTCCTCTCATCTTTCCTTCGAGGCTGCCACATTTGCCAAAAGAAGAAGTCCCACTTTAAGCACGGAAGACCACACCTCTTACCTTTAGTTACGTGTAAAGTTACTCTTTTACTATCCCTCTACTAGCCTCCACGGAGCGCAAGAGGACCGATTGCAAGTTCCCGAAGGAGATCTGGTTTGCCGATGGGATTCTTAAGAGACAGAGCAGCGGTCACAGCTAAAGTTCAGGATATTCAGAGTCTCAGGGCCAAGGAAGGAGCGAGTGGACGATACCTCCTCCACTGTGGTTGTGGCGAAGTGGACGATGTCTCCTCCACTGTGGTTGTGGCCAAGTGGACGTGGATGGAGGTGGAACAGGAGGATAGTATGGTGGTCTTATTGGGTGTTGGTACACATAGGAGCGGTAGTAGGTATAAGGTTTTTGTCTTTGAGTGGATGTAAATGGTTTTGTAAGTAACTGATTGGAATGGGGACTTCATTGTGCAATTGATTACTTTGAGAAAATGATCTGCTTTTTAAATCCCTCGGTCATTGGATAACTTAGATTCTGTTTCTAATACTATCTCTATTTTTAATTTGTTTGGCTGATAGGATATATACATATATATCTATATATATCTATATCTATCTATCTATCTATCTATCTATCTATCTATCTATATATCTATATACATATATATGCACATACATACATATATATATATATGTACACATA
>BOPN01000478.1:370126-372626 GCA_017312705.2 Penaeus japonicus
TGTGTGTGTATATATATATATATATATATATATATATATGTGTGTGTGTGTGTGTGTGTGTGTGTGTGTGTGTGTGTGTGTGTGTGTGTGTGTGTGTGTGTGTGTGTATGTATAAACTTGCATTTCCAACTGACGCTCAGTAACATCAGAGGGCGCCCCTCCAATTTCCGAGTCGAAGGCCCAAGAGGATCAGAACAAAGGTGTAATGTATATTTCCTCAAATTCTGAGACTGTCGCACATGAGTATACTTGTGTAACACACTTATCTATGTAAGCATGTGTGTGTGTGTGGTGTGTGTGTAGCACAAGTGTATGTATCTTATGCAAATACGTTTGTAAATATGTATTCACGTATTTGTGTATGCATGGATGCAATGTAAATGTAGGTATTAATGTATTTACGTATGTATGTATGTATGTGCGGGCGCGCGTGTGCGTGTATGTATATTCATATAAAAATGTATATAAAATATCCTTTTTAACACTCCACTCTTCCTTCCTTTCTCCCCATCTTCTCTCCTTTCCTTTCTTCGCTTCTTGCTTTTCATTTTTTTTTCATTTTCTCTTCGCTTCTTGCTTTTCTTTTTTCTTTTCTTTTCATTCTCTCTCTCTCTCTCTTCAAACGCGAATCGCCCACGTCATTTCGCTGCGCATTGGTTCCTAGGGCGAGACACAGCAGTTCTAGTTAGTGTCCTGAGCAATATATCGGCCGAAGATTGCCAGCCTATCGGCCTTCGGAGGTGAACTTGGAACCCCTCGGGAGAACTTCATCGGAAATCATCAAAGGACCGAAGGAAACTCTTGCAGGCTCCTCTCCTTCGAGGCCAGATGGTCTTCCCTGGTTGTTTTCTCTCTTGCGGATTTCCTTGTTATTCTTTTCTCTCTTTCGGATTTCCTTCTTATGTTTTATATATATACGGGTTTCTTGTTATTTTTTCTCTCTTGGTGGATTTCCTTGTTATTCTTTTTTTTCTTCTTCTTTTTTCTTTTTTTTTCTCGGGTTTCTTTTGTTGATATGTTCGTCTGTGTGTGTGTTTCTTTTATTTTCTTATTTTTTTATTTTTATTTATTTTTTTTTTTATTTTTATTTTTTTTTTAATCTCTTTCGGATTTCCTTGTTATTTTCTTTTCTCTCTTTCGGATTTCCTTGTTATTTTTTCTCTCTTTCGGATTTCCTTGTTATTTTTTCTCTCTTTCGGATTTCCTTGTTATTTTTTATATTTTTTTCTTTCTTATTCAAAGGTATTGCTTTATTTTACGACAGATGGAGTTTGTATTGATGTTTTAGAAGGAAGGGTAGAATTTTGATGATGTAAATTTTTATGTGGGAAATTATATGGCCTGTGATGTTAAGGGAAGATGAGAGAGTAATATTGATGATGATAACAGAGATGCTCGAATAACAATGAACTTAAATCTGGAACTATATTTTGTGCATCTAATATTTCTTTCGCTAGTACATGAGATGAAGTAAACCTTAATAAAACAAATCCCAACTATAAAATGATCAACTTCCTATCCTAATTCCACAATGAAAGTGTCATTCAATACGTCCTGATGCAAAATCAACAATCATCGAATTTCCCGAAAACTTTTCCGAGCCTAAAATTCAAACAAGAGTAAGACTTCAGGTTATAACCGGGTTAAGGGGAATGGTTAAGAATTCGTGGAAGTAAAGTAGTCCCAAGAGGCAATATATTCTCATCAATGCAAGAATAATACCGCCGCCCTCTCGCATTCTTTGTGTTTAAGCTTTGTCCACGCCTACAGGTAAAACGAAATACAATTTTCCCTCTTGTTTAGAAAAGCCACAGCTGCTTGTGCTCTTGAAAGCTGATCTGCTATTTCATCAGCTTAATCTCTAAGCTTTGTCAACGCCTACAGGTAAAACGGAATACACTTTCCCTCTTGTTTAGAAAAGCCACTGCTGCGTGTGCACTTGAAAGCTGATCTGCGATTTCATCAGCTTAATCTCTAAGCTTTGTCAACGCCTACAGGTAAAACGAAATACAATTTTCCCTCTTGTTTAGAAAAGCCACAGCTGCTTGTGCTCTTGAAAGCTGATCTGCTATTTCATCAGCTTAATCTCTAAGCTTTGTCAACGCCTACAGGTAAAACGGAATACACTTTCCCTCTTGTTTAGAAAAGCCACAGCTGCTTGTGCTCTTGAAAGCTGATCTACGATTTCATCAGCTTAATCTCTAAGTTTTGTCCACACCTACAGGTAAAACGAAATACACTTTCCCTTTTGTTTAGAAAAGCCACAGCTGCTTGTGCTCTTGAAAGCTGATCTGAGATTTCATCAGCTTAATCCCCATCCTTCTTTTGGGCATTTAACGCAAAATCTTATCTCTCTCTCTGCCAATAATCCCCCTGAGACAGGTAGTAATGATCCCAACACCCATCATAAGGTAGATAAGATGGCCTTCATAGACGAAGAAACCTCCCCAGATGATCTCACTCAGGCAAGTAATACATAATAATAAAACCATAACCACGG
>BOPN01000478.1:377626-382626 GCA_017312705.2 Penaeus japonicus
AGTTGACTAACTATGACACTGATGACAAGGAATGACAGAAAATGTCCATTTAGATATGTAAAGTAACAGTAAAAGCATACAAAAGTAGTTCCTAAAGAAATTAATAATAATAATAATAATAAAAAAAACAGCACTACACTACTAGCACTGAAGATGTGCCTGGTATTAAAGTTCACTCACCTTACCCTGTAACATAGACTAAACTAAACAAAACTAAAAAGGAAGACCCTTACAACAAAACCTGAAGATCAAAATATTCAAAATTCTTGCTGCTTCGACGAAAAGAAAACACATACAATCAAAACGAAATATGTTTACACGTCTAAATAGGGGGGGGGGGGGGGAGAAAATCAGACAATAGGCTTATCAAACTAAAAAGAATACATACACCATACACCTAGACCCAGCATAATTCTTCAAGTTGAAATACGTAGAGTTAAAACGAACTATAACTTTCACAACTCGCTTGGATTTCCTCTTTCACAGATTTCATTTCCGTTTGCCTTAGCTTCCAAGTCCCACGAAGATTACTTTCTTCGCGATATATTTTCTTCGTGAACTTATTTAAATAATCAAAGTCACTTTGATATACTTTGGTACCTTTGTGTTTAAAAAGAAGATGATTATTAGTCTAAGGATGAGGATTGAGGTAATTCTCTTTTAATCGTTTATCATTCGCTCTTTTGTTTATCAATGGAACACTGAAGCAATTGTCGAAGCGCCGAACAAAGCTTCGAAGTCGCATCGCTTGGCAGACTGACTCGTTGCTTCCTTAACTCCAACGACAAAGAAAATGCATAAGACATTTTAGAGATTTAGCTGGAGGGGAGGACGGGCATAAAGGGAGGAAGGGAGTATATAATCATATTTATATCATCATCGTACGACCGGGCGAAAAAATATGACACACACCACGAAAACATCTGTAACAGCTTTCACGTGGTCTTTGCTGCCAACTTTCCTATTATTCTGATCCAAATGCCCTCCATGAAACTCATTTTATTATATTCTGTATGATTATCGTCATACATTACCAATGAAGAATTCATTTGACATAACACTGCATTATGACGTTTATTATGTTATGGGACCCATATCAGGAGTCAGATTGCCAAAATGTTGCTTATTATTGTCGCTATTGGTAATAGTAATGTACTGTAAATGCATCATTATCGGTATTAATATTGTCATTAATATTCATAAAATCACTATCAATATTATCATTAGTATTACGTTTTGTTATCACCATCATTATTTCCATTATTGGTATTATAAACATTCAAACATCTAAACATTTAAAATCATTATCTTTATTATTATCTATTATCGTCATTGTAGTTGCTTGGTTGAAATTAGTACATTGCATACAATTAATAGAAGGTTTATCAATTAAATGTTCATGTGGATCAACTTTTACTGTTGGCCGTACAATAGATTTCAAAACAGAGGGGGAGGGGGGCTATTATTCGCCGTAATGAAGTGAGAGATATGGTAACTCAAATATTTATTCAATATTTAATAAGGATGAGCTCTAAAACTCTAATTCCATGTTATCGAGGGCACATGTTAGCGTCATAAGCAAAGAATAACCAAAATTTGAACTGGTTAGGAGAAAATCCCCTAAAAAAATTATTTTGCAATGTGCAATGTCCATGAGAAGGGGATTTTTATGCAAGCCTCGCCGACCATAACGAAGAAATATAACAACCTAGAAATTGAATACCTATATTGCATGGTCATCTGGATAAACTGCACCTAAAAGGACAGTATGTTCTTTAAATCTATCTTTCCTTCTTAGTCGTTAGCCGAAATTTGCATACGATGACGGCCCAGTGAGACACGTTCTCGGTTAAGTAATGGCTAATAGTTACTGTTATTCACTGAATGTTATTACCATCGTCATTTGTATTCTATCATTATTACGTCAGTGGTGTTACTATTGCTGACCTTGTTGCTGCTTGTTGCAATCATGTAATGCATAATTAACGAAGGGATTGCAAGGGGGAAATCTGATCATAATCTGGACAACACACGAAGTGTAATGCATATGAATTGCAGACAAAGAAATAATGAACAGGCAAATATTGAAATATTGATTGTGTTATTAATCGGACACGAACTGAGTAGTGCTAGGCTCCCAGGAGGATTAATGCAGAACAAGAAATCTAGATGAATACTACACGGACGACAAAACCGTAGAAGATAATGGTAAATTTTGATGTGAATACGTAACAGGTACAACATACAAAGACGGGGAAGAGACAACACATATATCATCATTGTAATGTTACGGCACACAGCACATCATGCTCGTAATTTTTATGTTTATTTCACAAGAAAACAATTAACTTTAACAAGAGTTTTTTTCACAAGAACTGATGTATAAGAAATATTATTTCCTCTTATTGTGTTACCTTCTCTCAGCCGCAGGTTTATAAAATACCTTAAAACGCGTAAGCTTCACATCAAAAACAAAACGCGCGTAACAAAACGCAAATACCATAGTATCCCTTAAGCAACCAAGAGAAAGAGACCACCAAAAGAGACTGCACAACCTGTCCATCCAACCATGACACATTAAGGACATAAATACAGCCATCTGTTTACACCCTCCCTCCGGTGACGCCAAAAGCTAACGGTGGTGGCACGGCGGCTGTTTGCATAGCCGGGTATGCCTACCAGCGGGTTATTTTGGACGAAGTATGTGTCTACTGCCTAAATATTCGGCGGGAAAAGGGCGGTCTTGTCGCTGGGTGAGTTGCGCGTTTCCGTTCCGACCTTCGAGCGGTCCTCCGGAGGGTGGCTGGTGTCTCGTCGGTCCCTTGGCATGTCCGCGAACTCTGCCTCGTTGTGGTATTGTTTTTTTTTTTTTTTTTTTTTTTTTTTTGCGTTATCGTTATTATTATCGCCATCGCCATCCTAATCTTCATCAACATCGTCATCTCCATCGTCAACGTTATCATTATCACCGCCATCTTCATCATCACCACCATTATCACTATCACAATCATCATCACCATCATCGCCACGTCCATCCTTATCACAACAATCATCCGAAGACATCGCCGGGTTTATGAGCACAGTAACATATACAATTTTCAACATCACCCATCATAACCGTAGGCCGGGATAAAGGAAACCGATAAGGGGACTATGTAGGGAGAAGGAACGTGGGGAGAGGGGGGGAGTAGGGGGAGGAGGGAGTCAACGAGAGGCTACAGAGCAGGAGGAAAGGGGGCTTACGGGGGGGGGGGCTATGTAGTAAGGGTAGGTAGAGGTGGCGAAGGGTAATGGGGTAGGGGGAGAGGTAGCGAAGGGGTAGGGGGTAAGGAGGGTCATAGAGTGTAGAAGAGGGGTGGGGTGGGATGGAGGGGGGGGGAAGAGATGGGTAGGGGGATATCAGTAGGACTAGGAAGAGCCTCTAGGCTGGGGAGGAGGTAAACGAGGGGGCTATAGCAGTCATTGGAGCAAGCTAGGGCTACTAAGACCAAGAGGCTATACGAGGAAAAGCATGGCGTGTGTGTGCGCGGCCCTTGGAACAGCCGAGTGAAAATGGCGCTGGATTTGGGCTTGTCGTGTGTGGCGGCGCTTTGTGTGTGCGCCAGACCGTCGTTTAGATTATGGGGGTCTTTGGGAAATGACCGCGTTGGAATTTCCTGCTTGAAATTGAGTTTGTATAAGCTATAAGGGGGATAGAAGGCTACGGGAGAAGGGTTATTGGACCACTCGCCTCTATACGGGATCAGTCAGTCACTTCTCTCGGGGAGGATGTTAGAGGTCCGTGGATGGTTGACCCTGAATTATAAGTAGGAATATGCTAGTGAAGTCTTTTTTTTTTTTTTTTTTTTAATAATTGGAGTATGTCTCATGTTTTTTCTCTTTTTCTTTTTTTTGTATTCGGGTTGTGTGTTCTCTTCTGAAGCATTAAAGTCTAATGTACAAACATATGCTGTATAAGTCTAGATATACAGATATACATAATATACTGCATATATAGGTAGATTAACCTGCAGTTTCGTTCCACGCACATATGTGGCACCGTCGCATTCTCCACGTTTAGCTCTCTCTTTTCACCTGTTCTTCTGTTCTGTCTTTCCTCTTCTGTTCTCCCTCTTCCTCGTTACCAATCTGAATCACGGGCTAACCGCATGATAAGTATATCATATAATAAAACCGAAAAACTCCGTTAATATTACCCTTTTCATGGATTTTGACATTTTGCCTTTACTACCGTACCAAACGACAAAAGAGCTTACGTTAACGAAGCGACTCGACATGACAAGTATTTAAGTATTTCATGAAGAAGAAGAAGAAGAAGAAGGTTGGCGACTCGCGTGAACAAAGCCACAGAATACAAAACCAAGGAAGGAGCTCCGCGTGACACTATCACGCGTATGTCATACATCTGTTGCAACAATTACTACTAGCTAATTGTCTTTCAAAAAATGCAATCAAATATCATGATCATATTCTTATGACTTTTTCGTATGAAACATAAATACACTGTTGACCGATAGTTATCCCTAATGAATATTGATAGTAATAATGAATAATTTATTCTATTCTGACACATACTATGAAACACAACAAAGGATTAGAACTGAACCGCACTGAGTTGCCGTTTATGATTATTGCTATATTGTTTATTATTGGAGGTTGAGTAATGTGTTTTCTCATGAGAACAGCACAGCGTTGTCGGTTATGATGTTGTAGTCTGTGTCAAGGATTCGAAACTTCAAGATCTTACATAGTGTCAAAGTTAGGTTGATTTATTCTTCAGTAATTCATATGGGTATTTTTTTGTTTATTGTAAAACTGATATTATGATTTAATGCATACGGTCCCGAATACCGTCATTGTAAAGCAAATACACACACACACACACTCTCTCTCTTTACTTCACTCTTCAGACAGAAAGAGAGAAAGCGAGAGAGAGAGAGAGAGAGAGAGAGAGAGAGAGAGAGAGAGAGAAACCCTAGCATTAAATAAATAAATAGATT
>BOPN01000478.1:390126-397626 GCA_017312705.2 Penaeus japonicus
GTTAGTCTGTATCTCTCTCTCTCTCTCTCTCTATTTCTCCCTCTCCCTTTCTCTTTCTTTCTCTCTCTCTCTCTATCTATCTCTATCTATCTATCTATCTATTTATGTTTCTCTTATATCTATATCAAACTATCTATCCATCTCATTCTCTCTCTCTCTCTCTCTCTCTCTCTCTCTCTCTCTCTCTCTCTCTCTCTCTCTCTCTCTCTCTCTCTCTCTCTCTCTTTCTCTCCCTCCCTCCCTTCCTCCCTCTCTCTTTCTCCCTCCATCTCTCTCTCTCTCTCTCGATTTTCCACTTCAGTGTCCCGTTTCGATATCTGAGGTAAATAATGAGTAAGTGATTTAAGAGAGAGAGAAAGAAAGAAAGAAAAGAGAGAAATAGAGAAAGAGAGAGAGAGAGAGAGAGAGAGAGAGAGAGAGAGAGAGAGAGAGAGAGAGAGAGAGAGAGAGAGAGAGAGAGAGAGAGAGAGAGAGAGAGAGAGAGAGAGAGAGAGAGAGAGAGAGAGAGAGAGAGAGAGAGAGAGAGAGAGAGAGAGAGATTGAGAGAGAGAGAGAGGAAGTGAGATTAAGAAGAAGAAAAAAATAAGAGTTATAACTTAAACCTTCATACAAAATAAACACACTCCAAACCAACCTTGAAAATAAAATCAGAAAAGCTTTCGGAATTTCGCCTCATCAGCACTTAAAAAAAAAAAAAAGTTGAAAAAAAAGGAAAGAAGAAACATGAAAAATAAAATCAGATAAAATAAAGAGAAGTCTTTAACGAGAGAGAAAAAAAGGAAAGAAAAAGCAAGCAAGAAAGGAAAAGAAAAGAGTCAGAAATCTTGCCTGACTTCGATGGATCTAGAGACTTCAGAGCAAGAAAAATCAACTTCGTCCCAAAGTTTGGTAGCAGCCATTATGCGCAGTGGCCTTGGATTTTTTCTTTCTTTTTTTCTTTTTTTTTCCAACTGAGGGACATTACTGAAAACACCAGATTTACGTCTGAAGAAAAAAAAAAAAAAAAAAAAAAAAAAAAAAAAAAAAAAAAAAAAAAAAAAAAAAAAAAAAAAAAAAAAAAACGTGTGATTAGTCACTTGTCTTTTTCATTCTCTTAATTTGGTTACATTACGTTTATAGAAAAAAACAACGTAAGATCTATCCCTTTCTTATGTATCTGATTATTCATACATCTATCTGTTTATCTTTCTTGGCACGTCTTGCTGCGCTGATTCTGGTGATGGTAACAATAGTTGCAAAAGGTCAAATGACTCAATGAATATGACGAATACAATGACCGTGATGGTGAAAACGATGATAATAACAGTACTACCTGTAATGTCATCAATAATGAGAAGAGTTCAGATGATAATAACAAAACAATGATATTACTTCTATTACAACTACTACTGCTAATGATAATGATAATGATTATGATTTTCATCAGCTTCTTCCTGTATCGCTTGGGTCTCTGTTCTGAATAAGCCTCCTCTAACTACCCTGCAGGCAGTCAGATAACCTTTTCTCTAGCATGTCCTCCATTATAAAGTCTCTTCACCATTTCTTTAGCCTTCCCCTTCTCCTTCGCCCTTGCTTTACCATTATCATCATGTGTCTTATTAAATTATCGTCTCTCCTTTCCACGTGTCCATACCATCTCAGCCATTCTTCTTGTGCTTTCATTGATGCTTTCGATACTTCTACGGTCCCCATGATAAACTTTGTTCCTCATCCTATTCATGCATCCAACACGACATCTTTCTCTTCCATCACGACAATCCTTTTCCATCTCATGAATTATCCGTGGCCTCATTTCCGTCTTGAAGAATTTTCCTGAAACGCTCACAGGTACCCTCTTTTCATACAGCACACTAGACGCCTGGCTGGTTTCTATTATTATTTTATTTTATTTTATTTTATTTTTTTGCCCGTGATACAGACGCCTGCCTGGTTTCTATTGGGTATTTCTTTGCCCGTGATACGTCTTTCATCCAGTAATGTCCCGAGATATTTAAATTAATCCACCTTTCTTAAATCTCTCTTGTCAAGCTTCACATTGGCCTCTTGGTCTCCTAACCCCTTTGTCAGGCTTTCCGTTCTAGACCAACCTATTCTATAAACTCTACTCTCTAGAACACCTCTCCATCATTCTAAACTCGCCCCTCGATCATCCTTAGTTTCAGAAGAGAGTCTGATCTACCTACAGCATACACCAGGGAGCCTCCAGTCGAAACATTTGTGATTATGTCCATAACAATATCAAACACAAAGGGGTTTAGCACCGAACCTTGAGGTACTCCAAATCGTACCCCAAAAGCTCTCTGTCCTTCCTCCTATACTTCTGACCCTCCTTGCTACGTTTCCCTACATTTCCTCTATCATTATAATTTATTTCTCTGGCCCTGTTCCTTCTCTTAAGCTCCTCTCATTCCTTGCTTCAGGATTCCTTCAAATGACTTTTCTAGATCTATGAAGATCAGGTGTTGACTCCTTTGCTTTTCCCTGTGTTTTTATATCCTCTGATAAAGGGATAATATGCCATGGGAATAGTGGTGGTGATAGTAGTAGTAATGATAATGATATTAGAAGTGATGATAATGATAAAGACAGTAACTCATCATCATCATCATCATCACCATTCATGATTTTTTCTTTTATGTCTTATTATTATTACTATCATCGATATGAATATGACTGTTATTATAATTATTGTTGTTGTTGTTATCATCATTATTATTATTATCATGATTATAATTATTATCATCATTATCATGATTATCACTATCATTACTATAACTATCATTTTTATTATTACCATTATTATAATTATCATTATTACTACTGTTATCATTATCATGATTACTATCACTGACACCTTTATCATCATTACTGTGAGTATTATTACCGACATCATCAACCTCATCCTCATTATAATAATCCCATCATTTTTGTTATCATCATTATTATTATCACTATATTTACCACATTATCATTATAGATATATTTGTAATAATGTTAATCATCACAGTAATAATAATGATGCTCAAAATGATATTGATGACAGAGATATAATCATAATTCCCAATATAACTTATACAATGGCAATGGTGATAGTTGTAATGATAACGATAATAATGATGATAGTAATAACGATGATGATAGTGATGATAATGATGATAATGATGATAATGATAACGATGATAACGATGATAAAATAATGATAAGATACTAGCGATAATAACGATAATAATGAAAAAAGTAGAAGTAATGATAATAGTAATAATAAACAATAATTAACAAATACAATAACAATAACAATAGCAATATCATCGAGGCATCAATCATCAATAATCGGAGCTATCAATTCCTCCAAACATAATTTATTTCGTAAATAAAAACTGGCCAAATGAAAGCACCCAATACAGTTACTAAAACACCATTTTCGTTACGAATGATATCAACCTGATCAATCCAATTACCAGATTCACTCACTCACCAAAGCACACCATTCGAAGTAAATCACAAGCACTAACAGAACAAAAAAGGAATTAAATCGGACCATATCAAAGTTGGATCGATCGAGTACCAAATATTCAGCCTGACTTGGCCCGTACCTCAAGTCGCATTCATTTGGTACCACATACCACTCACTCTATGCCTGACCTTGGCATACTCGGTATCTTCTCGTGTAGGGGTCCTTATGATGAATTGATAATGTATGCTAAAAATATCATGTCTTACAGTATGTCTGACGGAGGGGAGTGTAAGTAAATACATTATTATTATTTTTTTTTTAGGATTTGTTTCGTTAGTTTAGGGGTGGATTTTTGGTATTTTATGTGGGTGAATTTTATTAATGTGATATTCTATATTTTATTTTTGTATTATCAATATATATTTAGAAGGCTTTTTCATATTTTTCTGCCTTTTTGCATTGCAATGCTCTGCAAGTCTTCTTTTTTAACCTTTTGATTATATCTTTAATATTGTGATGTTCTGTAAGTCTGACCTGTGCATCTCCCAATACTATTTTTAGCATAGTGGTAGACTAGTAGGCAGGTTTGTTCACTTACTGAAGTTATTTTTAGTGATGTAATATTTAGCAAGTCTAGTTTGAAACACTTTAATGATGTATTTAATGTAGTTTTTTTCTTCATATTATTCAATATTGTTTATACTTATTTTTTATTTGATATTTATTTGATAAGAATTTGATATATTTTTTCCCCCATATTATTAAATTTTTTGAATGCTTATTTTTAGCATCGTGGTATTCTGCAATTCTGATTTTAAGCCTATTGCGATATTCTCTTGATCTTAAGTTTAGTATTGTGATGTCCCGTGGGTTCATCTTAAGTTTTTTGAATATCAGTTGCCTATTTAGAAATCTATAAATTTTGATTAGATTATTTAGCAGTAACTGACGTAATTATAATGATTAAAACGCATATATTGTCACTATATGCATTTTTAAAATAATATCTTTATCATTACCATATCATTCTCATTGACAATATCCAATTATCATTAATTACCACGGATATTCCAGTAGCTACATCGTTATCTTTGTAATAATGCAATCATAAATATTACTGTTATAAATTATCTTAATTATTATTATCTTATGATCGTTATTGTTATTAACATTCTAGTTATCATTAACCATATCATCATAGTAATTGTAGCAGCAATGTTGCATACTGCAACATTAGTATCATTGTCATTAAGAGAGAGAGAGAGAGAGTGAGTGCGTGAAGGACTGAGGTGGTGAAAGAGTGAGTGAATGAGTGAATAAGTGAGTGAGTGAATGGGTGAGTGAGTGAATGGATGAGTGAGTGAGTGCGTGAATGAGTGAGTGAGTGCGTGAATGAGTGAATAAGTGAATCAATGACCGAGAGCGAAAGAGAGGGCAACAGAGAGAGATATATAGAGAGATAAAGAGAGAGAGACACAGAAAAAGAGAGTGAGAGAGAGAAACTAACACCATTATGGGACGGGAACGAAGAAGAGTAAGAAGTTGGGCCCAATTTTGTGAACGTGTCCTATCTATTACATATTCTGCTATCTCCCCTTTCATCACTATTTGCATATTCATGTTTACACACCTCATCATCGCTCACATCTCGCTGATGGTTGACGTAAAACTGTCCAATCAGAACGAACTTACATTATCTCAGTTGACAATAGTTTATATATTTGGATTTTGCAATTTAAAAAGATTTTTTTTCTAATAATTGCAAATATTTACGCTAATGCTGTTTGGATGAGCAGAAACAGATGCAGAGAGTGATAGATATGTGAGTGTGTGTGTTTGTATTTATGTGTTTGTAAGTGTGTGTGTGTGTGTGTCTGTGTCTGTGTGTATCTGTGTATGTATGTGCATTCGTGTCTATGTGTATCCCCATACATATCATCACACATACACATATGTACATGTGCTTATATTTCCATGTACATTTTTATTCTTATTTATGCATGTACGTATATGCATATGTCTGTGTAGAAGATAGTATTTCTTCTTATCTAAAGGTGAAAACATAAAGTTTATAAAACTGCTCCCCAACGAGCTTAACTCGCGCTTAAAAAGTTAAACTAGTCTGTAAGTTCCTTAATCGTAGTTTCTATTTCATATTAAAATTTTCATACACGTTCACGTTGAAGCTTATGTATATATGTGATGCAGAAAAGAAAAGAATGATGAAAACACAGCGTCAGAAGAGAGGAACTAATCATTCATCTTTTCGTGTTTTTTTTAATAGGTATTTTTTTGTATTGTGTATATAGTATTTGATTGCTGGTGGTGACAGAGAGAGAGAGAGAAAGAGAGAGAAAGAGAGAGAGAGAGAGAGAGAGAGAGAGAGAGAGAGAGAGAGAGAGAGAGAGAGAGAGAGAGAGAGAGAGAGAGAGAGAGAGAGAGAGAGAGAGAAAGAAAGAAAGAAAGAAAAAAGAAATAAAGATAGAGAGAGAGAGAGAGAGAGAGAGAGAGAAAGAGAGAGAGAGAGAAAGAAAAAGAGAAAGAAAGAAAGAAATAGATAGAGAGAGTGAGAGAGAGATTTCTATATGATAAGCTGTCATAGCTGTCTAAACGTAGCAACTCTCTGATTATCAACCCCGATGAAAACATTGATAACTCCTAATCCAAATATCGCAGTCCCATTCATACATAATCCAGCACACACCGATAAAATATTTCAAAGAACTCGTCAATATGTAAATTAATTACAGCTGACTGGTTTGTAAGCCTCATGCAGCATTCAGCACTTCTAAAGCTGACACGCATTATTGGAAACCTCGTTGAATTCTCTTGCAAAACAGACAACGAAATAGGGCTGTTCCTCACGCATGCATCGATTTTTTTTTATTTTTTTTTTCTTTTATATTTTTCATTGGTATTGCCGATTATGAATGAAATCTGTATTAGGGCGATTGAAACCGATACGTAGACATCATTCCTGTAATTGAATTCCGGTTGAGAGAGAGGAGAGGTCAGAAGGGAGAGAGAAAATGAGAAATAGGGAGATAGAAAGAGCCAGCGATAAACAGAGAGAAGGAACAGAAAGAGGTAGATATAAATAAACACAGAAACAGCCAAAGATATGATACTTATAAAGCGTGTAAAGTTTCCATAAATCAGTTACATAAGAGAACACAGAATAAGGACAAAGACACCAACAAGCACAATTCACAACGAAGCGAACAAAAGCAAGGAAAGGTTCAAAGGAGCTAGCAATCTATAAAACAAATGACAGTCTGAAATAGTGTATCGACCCCACAAACAGCTTGCGAGGGACCAACAGTTCTTCGTATACTAAATTCCACGCCTTAAGTAAACAACACAACCTCAAATCTAAGCCAAAACTTGATTACACAAACACAACGCCATTTCTTAAGATGCCGAAACAATATAGCATCTCTTTGTGTTTATCTGTTCGTGTTTATCTGCTCGTGTTCCTTTCTTCGCGTTCATCTGTTAGTGTTCATCTCTTCGTGTTCATTTTTGTGTTCATCCCTTCGTGATCATCTGTTCGTGTTCATCTCTACGTGTTCATCCCTTCGTGTTCCCCTCTTCGTGTTCCCCTCTTCGTGTTCCCCTTTTCGTGTTCACCTCTTCGTGTTCATCTGTTCGTGTCCATCCCTTCGTGTCTATCCCTTCGTGTTCACCTCTTCGTGTTCCCCTTTTCGTGTTCATCTCTTCGTGTTCACCTCTTCGTGTTCATCCCTTCGTGTCCATCCCTTCGTGTTCACCTCTTCGTGTTCATCCCTTCGTGTCCATCCCTTCGTGTCCATCCCTTCGTGTCTATCCCTTCGTGTTCACCTCTTCGTGTTCCCCTTTTCGTGTTCACCTCTTCGTGTTCATCTGTTCGTGTCCATCCCTTCGTGTCCATCCCTTCATGTTCACCTCTTCGTGTTCATCTCTCAGTATCCATCTCCTCGTGTTACGCATGTTGATAAGCCTCAATTAAAACTCTCATTATAATAATCAATAGACCGTCGGCGATTAAGGGTCCCGCTGGATGAAAG
>BOPN01000478.1:402626-407626 GCA_017312705.2 Penaeus japonicus
GTTGTTGCACATAATACAGGTCGGGATAGTTTATGGAAAGGAGGTTACGATTTTTTGGCAGATATATTGCAAGGTGAAACGGCTTAATAATGATGATAAGAGGTGTGATAATGAAGGACAAAGTCGATTTTAAATGTTGATGATGATGAAAAGGGCAATATATGACTGGGAATATTAATATTATTTATGTTATTTGGAGACATGAACGTAAACAACATTCATGAGAAATATGGGTTATGTTCTGGGTCATGAATTGCGTCATTTTTTGAGTCATGAGGACGTTTTCGGTGCAAATTGTACCTATTTTTTTACAATAATTGTTAATTCAATTTATTTAACTAGACTAAGTGTCATTTCACTTGCTTTTCCAAACAGTGTTTTGTATATCTGAAACTCTCTATGTACATATATATATATATATATATATATATATATATATATATATATATATATGTATGTATGTATGTATATATGTATACAGCTATCACTGCTCTGCTAGGAGCAAATAGGAAATTTCCATGACGGTTGTAAAGCGTCTGACTAAACAATGTTTTTAGGGGGTTGTGGGGTCTACTGGATACTGGGTCTGTCAGTCTGACGGCTCGGGTTCGAGTCCCGGTCAGGGAGGTAAAATTTTTATTTCTATATTAAAATGCATTACTGCATTCTACCAATTTTATATATAAATATATAAATATATATATATATATATATATATATATATATATATATATACATATTCAGTATCAAATTACACTCAAAACTGTGAGAGATTAATGCATTTCTCGTGTATTGAGTATTATTATTCATATCATTATCATAATCATTATCATATTCAGTAGTATGAACATTATCATTAATATTATTATTATTATTGATATGAAGACTATTTTAAAAGCTGGGAAGATACACACATTATGTCTCTTCTTTAAGTGTAAGGGCATTTTGAATTAAGAAAATTAGAATATATCAATGACCAATGGCAGATAACAAACAAAATTAAAAGAGACAAATATTAACATGCATTTATTATTATTATGATTTTTTATTTTATTATCATCACTAATGCCGATAGCAGTATTATATAGTAATACTAATTTTAGTATAAATATTGCTCTGTAAGGTTAGCCATCACACATATATATCATCACATTGCATGCAACACTAAAAGAGGCAAATGAAATTTATTGTATGTAATTGTTTTTATTATTATCACTATTATCATTACTATTATTATTGATAGTAGTAATAGTAGTGTTAGTAGTAGCATGATTATTATCATTACTGTTTTGATTATTTGTTAATATATTAGTAGTATATTATGTATAATGATATAGTATATAATATATATTATATTAATATATTATTATTAATATATTGTTAATGTATTATTATTAATATATTTTTAATATATATAATGTATAATGATATAGTATATAATATATATTACATTGATATATTATTGTTAATATGTTATTAATATATTACTAACATATTAATAATATATTATATTATTATTAATATGTTATTAATATAATATACTATTAATGATATATTAAAATACATTATTAATATATCATTAAATAGTAGCAGAATTATTATTACCATATCATTATTACTAGTAGTAGTATAATTATTTTTATCAATATTATTATTAGTAGTAGTATTTTTTATTTTATTTATAGTAGTAATAGTAGTAGTAGCATGATTATTAATATTACTGTTTTTTATAATTAATACTAGCAGTAGTTTAATTATTTTTATCAATATCATTATTATTTGTAGTATTTCTTTTTTCTTATAAATAATATTGTTCTGTAATCTTGGAAGACACTAATATATTAGTACATGTAAGGGAAATTTAAGTCAAACACAAAAATCAGTTCAGATTGTGAATTTACTTTCTTGCATCAATGATCAGACTTTGAGGTGATCTTCATAAAAGATCAAATCAGTTGCACACAAACTCGTCATGTCATCATGTTCTCAGTTGACATTTTTGCAGCCAAGACTATATACCACAAAACATTTATTCATAATAATCTACAGATGATTTTTACAATACATTCAGAACATTATGACTGAGAGACTTTTAAAGGTTTTCATAAAAGTCGTAATTTTCTTTGCTATGTGGCCAATGTTGTTTTTCCATTTATATATATATATATATATATATATATATATATATATATATATATATATATATATATATATATATATATATATTTATTTATTTATTTATTTATTTATTTATTTATTTATTTATATGCATACATATATACATTCATATATATACATTTTTTTTCTCTATCTCGTTCACTTCTAACTCGAAATATGATTTGACCAATTTTGTTAGAATTTGTTATTGGTATTTCCCCCTTTTTCTTCGCTTATATAGTGTCGTTTATTCAGTATTGCCTATGTGTTTTTATCTGTTCCTCAAATTCCCTTAGAATATTCCCTCTCCTTATAATAACTTGAACAAACCATTCAGGAACGAATAAGTCACCAAAATGACTTTAGATTTTTTATAATCAGAGTTTTCATTTGTCTTTTATAATTTTTCAAAATGATTTCCACGTACATCGGCCGCCATTACCCTGTTCTCATTAGCATACCAATATACCTCGTAGCTTCATCGTGTGGAATCTTTTAATTAGTATACCTAGTGCTATCGTGTTTTACGTGTATGTTCTATTATAGCGACCAACAGCTGGGATGCTATCGTGGCTTTGCTGTCCATGGAGAGGGAGCTACGGCTATTGCAATGCATTTTGAGAAGGAGTTGGGAAAAAATAGTAATCTTGTTTGTTAGCGTTAGTCCTCTCTCTTGTCCTCTTCTTTTCTTTCTCTCTCTCTTTCTCTATCTATCTGTGTTTTTTCTATCTCTCTCTTTCTCTCTCTATCTGTGTTTTTTCTATCTCTCTCTTTTTCTCTCTATCTGTGTTCTCTCTCTCTCTCTCTCTCTCTCTCTCTCTCTCTCTCTCTCTCTCTCTCTCTCTCTCTCTCTCTCTCTCTCTCCCTCTCTCTCTCACTACATCAAACAGACCAATTGATATTTGAAAAACACGAAACAACATATAATAAAATTAAGATATACTAACTTTCAAACATCAATTTCAATATCAATGAGTTCACGACCAAGACGATGTTGCTTTAACTTCACATCAAAACAATATCCTTGCAATTTATTCACTCCCAAAACAAGGTTGTCTTGCACCCTTAACTTCTCTCATCGTGAGGAAGTTTAGATATAATCACATCCTTCCACCTCCTCATCTCTATTAAATTGCATCCGTCTGGTGAATGGTGAGGCTAAAGAGGTCCCGAATCTTGCAGAGTTGCAAAAATTGAGATGTTGTTGCACATAATACAGGTCGGGATAGTTTATGGAAAGGAGGTTACGATTTTTTGGCAGATATATTGCTAGGTGAAACGGCTTAATAATGATGATAATAGGTGTGATAATGAAGGACAAGAACGATTTTAAATGATGGTGATGATGATGAAAAGGGCAATATATGACTGGGAATATTAATATTATTTATGTTATTTGGAGACACATGAACGTAAACAACATTCATGAGAAATATGGGTTATGTTCTGGCTCACGAATTGCGTCATTTTTCGAGTCATGAGGATTTTTACGGTGCAAATTGTACATATTTTTTTTACGTTAATTGTTAATTCAGTTTATTTAATTAGACTAAGTGTCCTTTCACTTGCTTTTCCAAACAGTGTTTTGTATATCTGAAACTCTCTCTCTCTCTCTCTCTCTCTCTCTCTCTCTCTCTCTCTCTCTCTCTCTCTCTCTCTCTCTCTCTCTCTCTCTCTCTCTATATATATATATATATATATATATATATATATATATATATATATATATATATATATGTATGTATGTATGTATATATGTATACAGATATCTATTTATCTTTATCTATCTACTAATCTATCTATCTATCTATATATCTATCTATCTATCTATCTATCTATCGATCTGTCTATCCATCTATTTAACTATCAATATATATATATCTATATATATATATATATATATATATATATATATATATATATATATATGTATATATATATATATATATATATATATATATACATATATATATATATATATATATATATATATATATATTTATATATATACATATATACATATATCTATCCATCTTTATCTATCAATCAATCAATCAATCAATCTATCTGTCTATCTATCTATCTATCTATCTATCTATCTATCTATCTATCTATCTATCTATCTATCTATCTATCTATCTATCTATATATATATATATATATATATATATATATATATATATCTATATATATATATATATATATATATGTGTGTGTGTGTGTGTGTGTGTGTGTGTGTGTATGTATATATATATATATATATATATATATATATATATATATATATATATATATATATATATATATATATGCACACACATATATACACATATATGTATGCATGCACGTACAAATATATACATGTGTGCATGTGTTTATGTATGAATGTGTGTGTGAATATTTAATCGTACACAGTGGCCTGCGATGTCTAATTCAATTCAAAGGAGATATCACGTGCAGAGTCAACAAAACTATTAACATTCGCATTGCATAACCCTAAAGGTCATTCCATCTGGGTATACTGTATCTTCTTGTAAATAAACCCTATTGGTTCTTTCCTAGCTATACTGTAAACAAGATCGTGTTATCTTTGAGACATAACAATGTATCTCATATTCTTAGTTGTTCTCATGTTCTCATTCGTTCTTGTCTACTCATTTTCTCCTTATTCATTCTCATGTTGTTGTTGTTGTTCTCTTGTTATCGTTGTCCTCATGTTCTCATTTTTTTATGTTCTCATTCGTTCTTATGTTCTCACTTGTTCTTATGTTCTTATTGTTCTCATTCGTTTTTATATTCTTACGTTTTCATTCGTCTGTATGTTCCTATCCGTTCTCATGTTA
>BOPN01000478.1:427626-430126 GCA_017312705.2 Penaeus japonicus
AGAAAGCTTCAAAAAAGCTATAATTTGTTCACCTTGCAAACAAAGAAATCTATAACTGCATTGTAAAAACAAAGTAAATCTAACACTGCATACTTTCATATATGAAAAGCAACAATCCTAAAATGCAGATGCGCCAAATGTCATACAAAAAAAAAGGTATTCCTGTTGCACCGTACAATCACAGAAATACCCTATTTTGCTATCCAGAGAATAGAATTTGCCGATGTGCTCATATCTATCAAGTAAATCTAAGTTCGAAAACCCTTTAAAAACACACACATAAAAAAAGAAAGAAAGAAAAAAAAAAAAAAAACACGCTTTTGCATCACCATGAAACGAAAGACCTTCCATAGAGAGGGAAATGGTGAATCCATCCGTGTATTCACATCTCTCAGACTACGCAATCTACATGCTAATTAACAGGTGGGATAATTTGATTATCCGAGTCTAGCGGCTGGTTGTAATCCAGATGAACTCTTGCATTCAGGAAAATTAAAAGTCGTTGGGATTAGCCTGGCCACTTGGAAAACCAACTACGGTGATGATACTTTTCTAAGAAAGCGAAATGGTTAAACATTTCTAAGAAAGCGAAATGGTTTAACAATAATTGGGTTTCGATATTCATCTTTGCTATTTATGGAGTGCTTGCCTTTGCTTTATATGGACGGCTTTCCTATGCTTTATATGGACTGCTTGCCTTTGCTTTATATGGTCTCCTTGCATTTGCTATATATGGACTGCTTTTCTATGCTTTATATTGCTTCCTTGCCTTTGCTATATGTGGACTGCTTGATATATGGACTGCTTGCCTTTGCTTTATATGGTCTCCCTTGCTATATATGAACTGATTGTTTTTGCTATATATGGAATGCTTTGCTATATATTTAATTGCCTGTGCTTTATATGGTCCCTTGCCTTTGCTACATATGGGCTCCTTCCCTTTGCTATATATGGACTGCTTGATATATGGACTGCTTGCATTTCCTTTATATGGTCTCCTTGCCTTTGCTTTATATGGTCCCTTGCTTTTGCTATATATGAACTAATTGCCTTTAACAGTATATACGTTAAATGAACTGATGGTATTTTGTTTATGTGCGCGAGTCCGTGTGGAGGGGGTGGGGGGAGGGGAGGGGGATGCGGAGACTCTGTGTTTGTATAAGACTTCCGCTTTGTAATAACCAACTTCGTTAGTGAAGTTGGAGTACTAACCCTATCCGATTACCCTGATCTAGTGTACTGCAAGTAAAGCAGCTTTAATCCCTCGTTAATAGTAAATGTGCGTAGCCACAAGACCTCCACGCTAATGCCCAGCTGTGTAGCGTTGCCCCGGGATTATGCATGTTACGATAAGTGCTTTCATTTTATATTTTTTTCTAGACTTTGAGGTTATCGTCTTATTATGAATTCTGCTTGGTTTTCAGAAATTTGTTTTTCTATCTTGAATACTTATAATAAGAAAATAAAAATATATACATGATAAAAAAAATATATGCATGTATATATATATATATATATATATATATATATATATATATATATATATATATATATATATATATATATATATAACTATATATATATATATATATATATATATATATATATATATATATATACATACATATATATATATATATATATACATATATATATATATATACATATATATATATATATATATATATATATATATATATATATATTCATTTATGTATTTATGATTATATGTATTTATATGTATATATATATATATATATATATATATATATATATATATATACATGTATATATAATATATATATATATATATATATATATATATATATATATATATATATATGTATATATATATATATATATATATATATATATATTCATATGTATATATGATTATATATATTCATTTATGTGTAATGATAATGTTGGTAATAATAATCATGATGATCATAATCATTATGATTATTATCATAGTAATAACAATAAGAATAATGATAATGATAACAATGAAAGCGATAATAAAAATGATAATGATAATAATGATGATCATAATAACAGTGTTAATAACATTAATGACAACAATAGAAATTATAATAATAGTAATACTAATGATAAAACAAAAACAATAATAATGATTATGCTAACAATGATAATTATAATGATGAGAATAGTAGTGAGGATTAAAGTAATGATTATGATGATAATAATGAAGATTATAAGAACAATAGCAATGGTGATGATAATGATAAGAAGAATGATAGTAATGATAATAGTAACAATAATAATAATAATGATATACATACATTCATACACACACACACACATATACATATACATATGCATTTATATAACATATTATATATATATATATATATATATATATATATATATATATATATATATAGAATTGTTAACAAATCTAAAAGTTACTCCTATTTTGCTTTTACTTACGCTACAATGTCTTTCGCCAGTATCTTCGACTTACCTGAAAAGAAAGAAA
>BOPN01000478.1:450126-452626 GCA_017312705.2 Penaeus japonicus
ATTCTTCTTTTCTCTCATTTTTTTCTGGTAATAACTTTTATTTTATACGAAGGTTTTTGTTTTTGTTTTCCTCTTTATTCTACTTCTTTTGTGTTTCTGGTAATAACTTTTTTATCTATTGAGTTTTTTTTTCGATTTGCTTTACTTCGAAGACTGTTCCGAGAAGTGATATGTCGTGATTGAATTTTCTTGTTTTAATTTTAAATTTGTTTTCTTATTTACATATTCATTTACCTATCTATCTGTTTATATATATATATATATATATATATATATATATATATATATATATATATATATATATATATATATATATATATACACTCATTTTTTCTTTTATATATACACTCATTTTTTTTTAAATGTTGTTCTTAAGGATACTTCCGGTTGACAAGAAAAAGGGAATCATAATACATAATAATTACAAATTACTAAACAATTGAGATAAAAAAAAGTTCTCCTAAATCTGTGATATATTTTCTCTTCTCTTCTATTCAAACTAATCATCAAATCTATTTCGAGTTCTCTATATATCTCTCCCCCCCTCCTCATCTCTCTCTCTCTCTCTCTCTCTTTCTCTCGTTTGTCTAATTCTGATAGGCTACATATATATAGATATAGATGTGTGTGTGTGTGTGTGTGGGTGTGTACTCCATCTTTTTCTTCCTCTTATTTCTTTTTTCTCTTATTCGCTGTTTTATCACCTCATCTTACTACCCAAATATCCTATCCCGCCTTACTGTCGACTCGTCCTCCTTCCTCTTCTTCTCTTCCTCCTCCTCGTCCTTCTTCTCCTTCTTTTCCTTTTCCTCCTCCTCCTCCTCTTCCTCCTTCCCCTCCTCCTCCTCCTCCTCCTCCTCCTCCCCCTCCTCCTCCTCCTCCTCCTCCTCCTCCTCCTCCTCCTCCTCCTCACCCTCCTCCTCCTCCTCCTCCTCCTCCTCCTCCTCCTCCTCCTCCTCCTCCCTCTCCTCCTCCTCCTCCTCCTTATCATCCTGCTACTCCCCCTCTTCCTCCTCCTTCTCCTCCTCCTCCCCCTTCTCCTCCTACTCTTCCTTCTCCTCCTCCTCCTCCCCCCTCTCCTTCTCCTCCTCTTCTTCCTCCTTATCATCCTGCTCCTCTTCCTCCTCCTCCTCCTCCCCCTCCCCCTCCCCCTCCCCCCCCCCCTCCCCCTACCCCTCCTCCTCTTTTTCCTCCTTATCATCCTACTCCTCCTCCACCTTCTCCTCCTCCTCCTCCTCCTCCTCCCCCTCCCCCTACTCCTCCCCTTCCTCCTCTCCTTCTTCTTCCTCCTCCTTATCATCCTACTCCTCCTCCTCCCCCTCCCCCTACTCCTCCCCTTCCTCCTCTCCTCTTCCTCCTCCTTACCCCATTCTCCTCCTCCCCTCCCCCCTACTCCTCCTTCCTCCTCCTTCTTCTTCCTCCTCCCATCATCCTACTCCTCCTCCTCCCCCTCCCCCTACTCCTCCCCTTCCTCCTCTCCTTCTTCTTCCTCCTCCTTATCATCCTACTCCTCCTCCACCTTCTCCCTCTTGTTGACATAGTAAGTCCCGAGATGCTGTGCAGAGAAATCACAGCGGAATGTGTGGAGGGAGGAAGGTTTAAGGGGAGATGTAAACACGCCCTTCCCTCCCCTGGCTCCTAGCCCCCTCCTCTCCCCTCGGTTCTGGTCTTCACTTGCTTCTCTTCCCCTTACCTCTCCTCTACCCCATTTCCTTTCTTTTCCTTTTCCCTTGGCCTCTCCTACCTACGTTCCTTCTCGTCCTTCACTTCCCCCTCCTCTCCTTCCTCTCCTATTTTTTCCTTCCCTTCTCTTTCCCCTTGCTATCATTGCCCCTCCTTTTCCCTCTCCCCTCTCCCCTCTCCCCTCCGTCCTCTCTAAAAGCCACCCAAGAATGCGATAAGTCTAACAGATAGGAGCCAATGTAAAGCGTTTCGAATTTAATTTAAACACATTTATTCCATAAACCGATACGCATATATATATATATTCAGAAATTAGTCTATGGATCAAACAGATATGTGTAGAGAAACTAACGAATACTAGAATCATGGGATCGAATCCGAGAGTGAAAATTATTGGCAAGAATCACTTCTAGTTACTGAATATGTTTCATGATTCGGTACTGCTGAAATGAGACCGCAAATCTTCGGAATTTCGGAAATTTCTTGCAATTGATTCAAGGCTGACAGACGCAAGTCATGGCACACACGTAGACACACAGCAGTGATTCATCTTCAGATACGTGCTTGTAATGTGTGTGTTTGGGTGTAATAAATTTCCACTTCAATTCACCAAATTCGTTGATTTTCTTTGCAAAACTATCAAATATCATCCATAAAAAAAACATTCATACATTTTTTATCTATCGTGAAAATAGCTTTCCAATCTTTCTCACCTGGACAAAAAAAAAAAAAAAAAAAAAAAAATCGTAGTTCACCTTTTCTTCCTCTTTCTCCCATGCAAAAGCAATATATTTCCCTCTCTTTCTCTATCCCTTTC
>BOPN01000478.1:465126-467626 GCA_017312705.2 Penaeus japonicus
GAATATCTTTACATTATTATTACGACTGCTGTTATTATCACCATTTGTATGATGCCATTATCATAATTTAATATTGTTTTTATTGATAACCTTTTTCGTTTTCTTTATATTTCTAGCAACACTGCAATGCCGTTGTCATTTGCAGTTATCGTCACATTAATCCCTCTTACTAGTATCATTTCTTCAGTGACTGTATTGATTGCTGTCATTTTTGCAACTTGCAATCCAGTTAATGTGAGTGAAGTTATTGCTATTCCCTCTGAAGCTGTTATTATTATCTGAGATGTACTATATATATATTTATTTATTTGTTATTGTTTCTTAATTTGATAATGTTTATGGATCTGTTGCTGCAAAATTCTATCAAAATCATAGAAGTTCAATCGGTATCTTTATACTAGACCTTAGTTTCTTTTCTTCCCTGTTTTAATCTTTCTCGTTTCTATTCCTAGTTCAAATCTTTTCCTTTTTCACTTCGCTCAGAATTCTTCTTCCCTTCTCCTTCATCCATGCTTTCTCCCCCTTTCCTTCATCTATCCATCCTCTATCTCTTCCCTTCATTCGTTCTTTCTTTCAATTTTCTCATTTTTTGTTTTCCTTTATTAAAAAAAAAAAAAAATGACGAAAACCACCCCCTCCCATCGTTATAAATTCCACATCATTTCCTTTCAAAATTACTTCTTAACGTTAAGAACTTCAATGTATACTTTCCATAAGCCCTTCTGTTCTGTCGTTGTATCTTTGGAAATAATCCTTTTCGTGTTTCTTTCATCTCCAAAGTTATATTCTTCGCTTGTGTTCCTCCCTCGGTGTAATCCCACTCACTCGGGTTTCCCTTTAGTGGTAATCCTCAGAACAAGAGAATTCCGGTCGCTAGAAAAAATAAAATAAAATGAAGTTGCTGCAGCTTTCGAGATATATATATATATATATATATATATATATATATATATATATATATATATATATATATATATAGATAGATAGATAGATAGATAGATAGATAGATAGATAGATAGATAGATAGATAGATAGATAGATAGATAGATAGATAGATATTTTTTTTTTTCATTCTTCTTTTTTTTTCTTTTTTTTTTATTAGGGTGTCTGTTTTTATATGCGCGTGAGGTGTTAGTGGATTATGTTTTCATATATAGATAGTACTATCCGTCAAGAGAGGCTGATATTGCCTAATAATGTTCTTAATGTTTCCTCACTCCTTTCCCTTCCTTCCCGTCCTTCTGCATCCCTTCCTTCTTCTTTCATTCATTCCTTCCTTCATTTCCCCATTCCTTCTTCCCTTTCATCAATCCTAGCATCAAAATATCACAAGGTATTGCAATTTCAATCTGATCATAACACAGTAAATGCTAAACGTAGAATATCATCGTTTTTACACACACAAAAAAAAATACAAACATCATACCAAAAAACATACAAACTGCCATCACTATATCCCAAGTTAACAAAACATACTACAACTGTATGTCAGTAACTGAACCTGTATGTTTATTAACCATTACAACGATAGTAACTATATACCTAATCACTAGAATACACTAATACATCATACCACTATGCATCTAGCCTCCACAATACATACCATACACGATACCTAATCTCCAACATCCATTAACACACTATACACTATATCTAACCACCAGCACACATAAATAAGCTTCCTCACTATACATATAATGTCCTCTACATCCACTATTCAATATATGACTATCCCTAGCGCTTTTATCATATGCTTCGTCCACCAACAGAGATAATTCCGCCGTAAGCAATAACATCCTATTACTATCTCAGGCCGGAAATGTGTTTATTACGTTGTGCTGCTGTGCCTGTCAGAAAGAGTGAGGGGGAGGGAGAGGGAGGGTGGGAGGAAGGGAGGGAGAGGGAAGGAGGGAGAGGGAGGGAGGGAGGGAGGGAGGGGGAGGGGGAGAGGAGGGAGGGAGGGAGGGAGGGAGGGAGAGAGAGAGAGAGAGAGAGAGAGAGAGAGAGAGAGAGAGAGAGAGAGAGAGAGAGAGAGAGAGAGAGAGAGAGAGAGAGAGAGAGAGAGAGAGGGAGAGAGAGAGGGAGGGAGGGAGGGAGAAGAAAAAGAGTAAAGAGAGAGAGAGAAAGAGTAAGACAGAGAGAAAAGATAGAAAGAGAAAGAGCGAAAGAGAGAGAGAGAGAGACAGAAAGAAAAGGGTAGAAAATGAAAGAGAAAAAGAGAACAACAGAGGGAAAAGATAGAAAGAGAGAGAGAAAAAAAAAATTGAAAAAGAAAGAAAAAGTGTAAGGCAGACAAACAGACAAAAAGAAAGAGAGTGAGAGAGAGAGAGAAAAGATAGAAAGAGAGAGAGATAGAGAGAGAGAGAGAGAGAGAGAGAGAGAGAGAGAGAGAGAGAGAGAGAGAGAGAGAGAGAGAAGATAGAAAGAGAGTTAGAGAGAGAAAGAGAAAGCGAAATAGAGAGACACAGAGAGACAAGATATAAAAGGAGAGAGAGAGAAA
>BOPN01000478.1:472626-477626 GCA_017312705.2 Penaeus japonicus
TATGATTACAGAGGAAGCAACAATTATTTAAAAAAAATAATAACTATTGAAATCATATGAATATCGATATGAAAATCAAACTCGGTGCTAGCAGTGTTGCGCGGTCTCCAGTCATTGCAAAACAGTTTCCTTTTATATGCAATTGACACTTCCTCTTGAATGTTGGTCATTGAGAAAGGCATGAACAATGTATTCCTATCATTTTACTGTAGTTTTCAAATGCAAATGGAATAAAAATCAGGAGAGAAAAAACAACGTAGTGAGAGAGGGAGAATTCGTGCCTCCCGCCAGAAATTACGTTGCGTAGAGACCGCGAGCGAAAAGGAAAAACGTGTAAGGCAAAGGAACGGGGATAGAGAGAGTGCGTGTGAGAGTACTTACTTATGGTGATGAGGCCGGAGTTGAGCATGGACAGCTGGATGCGGTTGGGGATGGCGGCGAAAGTGGCCGACGAACCGAGGAATTTCTTGGTTTTCTTTGGTTTGTCATTGTTTCTGGAGGAGGTTTTGGAGCGGCCCTTCCTTCCCTTTTTGTCTTCGCCTGCTCCTACCACGCTAGCGTCTCCGGCCTCGCCTCCTCCAGCAGCCGAGGAGGAGGCAGCACTGTCGCTAGCAGACATGGCGTCACGTTCGCGCATCATACCTCGCCACCTTCTGCTTGCCTTAGCACTACTATTACTTCTGCTGTAGCTTGCACTACTCCACTAGCCACACCTGCTTCTGCTGCTGCCCCTTGTCGACACATGGACACTCACTACCGTTACACCGACACGCACACTGCAGCGGCGCTTCACACTTACATATATCCCTCTTCCGTGGTGACACTCGGGCACTGCCACAGAAAGGAGGCCGCGAGGTATTGAGGGCCACGTAGCGGGCCTCGGGAGGTACGGGCGCGTCTTGGTGCGCTGCCGCAGGGGCACTGCTCAGCCACCTCGCCGCTCTACCCACACCTGCGCGGCTAAAACCGTGGCACCTCCCGGGTACCAAGCCAAGTATGCGCCCACAGCCACCAGTGCCCACCAGTGCCCTCGCTTGTGATAGCAGCGCCTCTCTAATCTCAAGCACCTCCTACATCTATCTTTTCCAACCCTAGGGGGGCTAACCCACGACTGACCAGTTACTTGATAATGGGGTTCCTTTTAACGCGGTCAAACTAGGTC
Source organism: Penaeus japonicus (assembly GCA_017312705.2). Classification (NCBI taxonomy): domain Eukaryota; kingdom Metazoa; phylum Arthropoda; class Malacostraca; order Decapoda; family Penaeidae; genus Penaeus; species Penaeus japonicus. The sequence goes on from BOPN01000478.1 coordinate 473,789, forward strand.
ACAAATACCAGAGGCGAGAAGCGGTCAGTGAACAAACGAACAAAACAGACCCCCAGGAGCCATCGCCGTGTGTCGGGAGGGGGAGGGGGAGGGCGGAGAAGGGGGGTGGGGAGGGGAAGCCTTACACTGCAACAGCAGTGGAACCTCAGCACCGTTTTCGCTTTTTTTCATTGCAATTGGCGAGGACAAAGAGGTGGGTATGGGGGATAAGAGTCAAAAGGATGCTTTGCAGGTCACGATGGAAGAGAATGATGGAAGGTAGAGTCAAAGTTGCAAGGCAAAGAGAAGGAGAATCACCTGCGCGTCACGCTGGGCACGCAAGGGCACGCAAGCAGAAGCACGCCTTCTGATCTTGCATATAGCAGGGCCAGATCACACGGAATACGTAGAGAGATGAACACTTATTATGATCTCGCGAATCTCATAAAGTCAGACGCCATGTTGTCTCGCGAGGCATGTAGGGATGAGGAGCAGTCTCTCGGGACACGTAGACAAATACTCAGAGTAGCATTGCCTGCTGATTTCATGAAACGGATGGGTTACTTTGAGGGACTTTAGCAGGGAATGCGACTGGCTTTGTCGGTGTTAGAGAGTCGCAGGCCACCAAGAGCAGCTTTTATCCATCCTCTTGCAAGATAACCTTAAAGTTAGTCGTTATTGGTATTACGTCGATTGGAAAAGGAGAAAAGGAAAATAACTCTACGGAAACGAAGTTCCGTATTTTATATGAAATACCTTGGGGAAAAAAATAATCGAATATCCTTTTACAAAAAGAAAGAACTGACAACTAACGTCGTCGCTGGTAAAGGTTGCCAATTAGTTATCCAGCGACAGGATATACTGAGCAAATATTCGGTGATTACTTTGGCATGAAACGAGTCTGGCGAGTACCTGAGGCGAGTGCGAGCGGCCGCTACAAGGGCCGGCCGCTGCTCGGGTACTCTCTCAGGTCTATGTGAACGGACCTGGACCCGAAGTTTCCCTCTTTTGGATACCGAACGGGGCGCCGGGAAACGCCGCCGCCGTTCTCCCAGCATCAGAGGAACACGACGAAGCACACGCAAAACAGGATGAAGAAAAAGAGGAGGAGGGAGAGGACGATCAGGAATATGGTGATGGGCACCATGGCCATCTTCACCGTCTCCGTGTACACAACAACGCACACGAGCACGCACAGGTAGAGCGCGGGCACGATCAGTCGCTCGCTCCACCAACCCGCTACCGACACCACCTCGCCTACTGCTCCCTCCGCAGAGGCAACCATAGGCGGTCTCCACGCCTGAGCCCCGTGGGCGCCGTCGTCACTCGCGACAGCCGATCGACTATTGAAAGGTCCTATCAGGCCTACCACCTTCACGCCCGTCAAACCATGAGTCGACTCCTGAGGCCTGACGGCGAAGCGGGCCTCCTCTACTGCCGGGAGCGAAAAGGTTGCCGGAGGAGAGGACTGGCAACTCCGGGCGACAGCAGGATCCGTGGCCTCTCCAGCTGAGCAGGCTTCAGAGGGCCACAGCTGGCGCCGGGGGGAGCTAGGGGGGGAGCCAATATTAAGCATCCACCCGCCGATGAGCTCTCATGGTTCATGCAGAGCTCCGCGAGTGCTGGCGTCAAGGCTTACCGGCACAACCCAGCCCTCGGAAGCACGCAAGGCTCTACGCGGGGGACTCTCGAGGGGACTCTCGGGGGACTCTCGGGGGACTCTCGAGGGACTATGGCATCGCCGGGCTCGCCCCAGAAGCGCTTCGGAGGCACAGCCACTCGGGGAAAGTTCAGTATTTCTGGAAGATTTCTTTCGATTTACACTGATACGTCGTTGTCACTCCGATTCTTGGTCATTTCTTGGGTCCGTTTACATAAATGATTCGCTAAAGTTTCTCTTTAGTTAGATTAATTCGGCTGAATATGTCTATCACTTTTTTCTTAACCTGGTTTTCAGAAATTGTATTGTAATAGAGAGAAATATAATTAGTGTCAATTGCGTTACGGACCAATGTATTTTTGGATTAATGGATATATTTATCTTATTTTGATATACATTCAATAATGCATTTCAATTGCTCGAGAAACGATTGCAAGAAATCATACGGAAATGAAAAGCCAGAAAATTTTTCGAAGACGTTAATAAGAAAAACAAACTGATTTAAATATCTATGTGCGTGGTTATGTATATGTGAGTATGTGTGTGTGTTTATGTGGGAGGATTGGGCCTTCATATACGAACTTGTGTATGTGACTGTGTTCACGTTTTGCGGCTATAGTAATAGTTGGGGGTAGAAACAACTAGTAAGATCTTCAAAAACATACCCAAGTACATGCGTTTACACACACATACGCACACACATACACACGCACACACACACACACACACACACACACACACACACACACACACACGCACGCACGCACACACCCACACACACACTCACACACACACCCACACACACACTCACACACACACACACAAATACGTACATATTCCATGATTTGTGTAAAGACTTTAGTCAAATAAGGGTAGTTTTTTGTAGCAGGTTTTTTGTACCCTCATGTGCTTATGCCTAAATGTACTGCAATTTGATGCTATTATCATCATCATTATTATTAGTGTCATTATCCTCCTTGTCACCATCATCATTTTTATTATTATTATCATGATCATTATCATTATCATCATTATTATCATCATTGTCATCATCAACTTTACTATATCATTATTATTATTATTATTACTATCATGATCATTATCATTATCATCATTATTATCATCATTGTCATCATCAACTTTACTATATCATCATTATTATTATTATTATCATGATCATTATCATTATCATCATTATTATCATCATTGTCATCATCAACTTTACTATTATTATCATTATCATCCTTATTGTCATTATCATCACTAGAATCATTATCATCATTATTATCACTTATATCATAATCATCACTATCATTACGATCATCAATATAATTATCATTACTACTATTACCATTTACATTGTTATTATCATTATCATTATCATCATCGTCATTATCACCACTTCTATCATTATTGGTATTATCAATGTTATAATCATTATCATTACCATCTTTACAACAATCATCATTATAATTATTACTACTACTAATACTGCTACTACTACTCCTGTTATCATCTCTATTATCATCACCATTATCATCATTACTACGAATGTCATTAATTTTTTGTCATAACTGTTATTTTCACTATAACACTATAACTATCATTATCACTATTCGTTATCTTTATCATCACTATCCCCCTCAACAGTATTTACATTATTATTATGATTATTATTATAATCATAATCAATGTTATCACTGTCATTATCATCATTATCATTATCATTTTTATCATTACTGATATTATCATTATTATTATTGCAATTTTCAATATCATTATAATTTTCATTATTAAGCATCCCTACTATTATCAGTACTATCATTATCATTATCATTCCTATTATTATCATTAACATTATCATAATTTCTTGATTACTTATAGCATCATTATTATCATTAATATCATCATTATCATTATCATTATTACTGTTATTATTATCTTTATCAAAATTATCATCACCATTATTGCTGTTATCATCACTATTATCATTATCATCATTATCATTACTATTATTATCTTTGTTTTTTTCTTTATAATCATTATTATTTCCATGATTACTATTACTATTATCATGATTATTATTATCATTATCATGATTATTATTATTATTATCATCTTTATTATTATTATCATTATCATCATCATTATCATCATTATTATCATTATCATTATTATCGCTGATATTTTCATCATTAT
>BOPN01000479.1:2500-5000 GCA_017312705.2 Penaeus japonicus
TATATGTCACACACACACACACACATATATATATATATATATATATATATATATATATATATATATATATATAAACATCGTCAGCCCAAATACCCACTGTGACGTAAAAATTCTCTCAATATTTTCCAGTCATTTCCGGTCTTTGTTCTCTGATTCCACTTTACTCCTGCGAAAGTCGCTATTTATTCATGCGCCATCTTATTCATACAATCCTATCCATTGTCATATTTCCATTTCTATATTGTTTTTTTGTTCATCTGTTGTCCTGTCTCCTGATATATCCAGTTTCACTGCCACTTTTTCTTCTTGATGCTCTTGAGTATATCCTCTATTCTTGTTTGTTACCTGATCCATGCGGCTTTCTTTTTTTTTACTTCACTTAGTTATTCTTTTCATAGCCTTCCATTCTTGGTCTTTACTACTTCTTCTCGAGTACCTTTAGTCAAACTATGTTTCTGATCCATATTTTCATGATTAGGAGGGACATTGGTCAAAAACCTTTCTCTTAGTGGCAGACGACCTCGTAATATATTACTGTGTGTACCGAAGGCACTGCAACCTAGCCTGACTCGCCACTTTATCTCGGCTTCGCAGTATGTATTCGTCTGGATGAGTTGCCCCATGTATACATACTCGTTCACTGCTTCTATTACCTAGCCTTGTATTTGTATTTGCTTAACTGGGGTTCGACTGTTGAACATGACTTTAGTCTTTTTCATGTTCATTTTAAGGCCAATCTTCAGACTTTCCCTATTCAATTTGGTAACTTGTAATTCATCTGGTGACTCGTCGAAAAGAACAATGCCATCTGCAAATCTTAAATCAAGGATCAAATATAGGAGATGAACACTTAAGCAAGTGTTCATCTCCTATTTTTGATCCCTCTCTCCTTCCAATATAACTTCTTGAATACTTCCTCCAAACAAGCTGTAAACAGATTCGGTGAGATGGTGTCGCCCTGCCCAACACCCTTTTTTATTGGTATTTTATTGGTTTATGCGTGCATTTCGATGGTCGCTGTACCATCTTTATATATATCTTCTAATAGTCTGTAATATATTTTTCCTACTCCTTGGTTATGAATTGCATCTAGTACTGCAGCTATTTGTAACAAATCGAATGCCTTTTCATAATCTATGAATGCCACGCACAGGGGCTTCCTATATTCGTTTGTTTTCTCCCTTATTTGAGTTAGTGTGTGGATATGGTCTGTAGTTGAGAGTCCAATGCGGAACCCTGCCTCTTCCCTGGGTTGTTTTGAATCTAATGTATCGGTGATGCGGGCTGTGATGATCTTTGTTTACTGAAAGGAGGCTTATAGGTCGGTAATTCTTTAAGTTTTTCGTGACCCCCTTTTTGTGTATCAAAATTATTATTCGTTTTTCCAGGGTTTTGGAGTTTTACCGACGCTTAGGCATTTGTTAAAAATATTGGCCACTTTTACTGCCGCAATCTCTCCTGCATCTTGAATAAGATATACACTAATGCCGTCTTCTCCTGGTGTTTTTACTCTTTTCATGCCTTTTAGTGCCCCTTTTACTTTTTCTACCGTAATGTTTAGAACGTCTCCAATTGTTGTGTTTGTCTCCATGCGTGGTTGATCGTTTGAGTGTTATAAGTCGCAATAGAAGTCTTCTATTACTTTGATAATTTTATTTTTAATGTGTGTCACCTCTCCATTGGGTTTCTTTACTGCATATATTTGTTTTTTCCCTATTCCGAGCCTCCTCTTTGTAGTCCTTAAGGCTGGTGCACATCTTCTTTCTTCTTGTTTATCGCCTTAGTCAGCTCTGCTGATTCTACCTTGTCTCTGATTGATGTTATTTTCATGTCCCTACGCTGTTTCATAAGCTTTTTTATCTCTACCGAAATATTACTGAACTTTTCTTTTTCGTCTTTACTACCTATTTCAAGTGCAGTTTCCTGTAATATCTCACTGAATTGGTCGTTCATTTGGTATATATATATATATATATATATATATATATATATATATATATATATATATACATACATATATATATACATATATATATATATATATATATATATATATATATACATACATATATATATATATATATATATATATATATATATATATATATATATATATATATATATATATATATATATATATATATATTAGGGAATTCTACAGTGTAAGCGAAATAGTAGCTTTTGTAATACTGAAACTAAATGACAGATATAACCCAAAAATTATCCAAGTGCACGCTCCTACCTACAGTCATAGTGATGAGGAGATAGAGCAATGAAGATGTGCAAGCAGCTACCGATAGAGCAAAAACCCATTTTACCGTGATTATGGGGAATTTTAATACCAAGATAGGAATAAGGGAAGATGGAGAAACCTCGGTTGGGAAACATGGAATAGGCACCAGAAATGAGAAAGGGTAAAGGCTAATAGAATTCTCTGAAGGTCGATCCCTTAGAATTATGAATACATTCTTCGGAAAGAGACCCAGGAGGAAATGGACAT
>BOPN01000479.1:22500-25000 GCA_017312705.2 Penaeus japonicus
GAGAGAGAGAGAGAGAGAGAGAGAGAGAGAGAGAGAGAGAGAGAGAGAGAGAGAGAGAGAGAGAGAGAGAGAGAGAGAGAGAGAGAGAGCGTTAGGGGGTGGGGGTGGAAAGCAGGGGGGTGAAGAAGGGGTGGCGAGGGAGGAGAGGGAGGGAGGGGAGGAAGGAGGGTATGTCACGGCGTGCGCGATCTGTTGCTCCCGCCCCTCCACGTAGCCAGTCACGGCAGCGCAGTCGGAGAGGGAGGACGCACCTCATTCCGCTCTCACCTCAGTCCCACCTCGACTCGTTATCTCAGAGCTTCTTCTCCCCCGCCCGTTGTGCCGTCGCCACTTCGTGTTCGCTCTTCCTCTCCTCGTGGTCGGCTCTCTGCCCTAAGGCGCCTACGTCCTGTGTCGTTCGCGAGAACCTAGCCCCTTCCACCCCCGCCCGCACGCCCCACGGAAGAACACGAACGAAAGGCCTTCCCACCTCGTTGCCTTGTTGTTGTGGTGACCGTTCGAAAACCCGCCCCCCACATTTATTTTGTTCAAACGTTTATCAACCCTTTATTTTGTTTTATTTCATTTCATATCCTTATTTTCCCTTTATTCCATTTTTTTGTTTTGTTTTCCTTTTTGTCTCTGAGCGAACAAACCATTGCCCTTCGCGTTCGGCAATAACTCTGACCACCGCCATGAGGGTCTTCGGAGAGGCGCTGCATGATGCGTTCCGTCTAGTCCGAGGGCGAGACCGAGTGCCAAGATGAGCCCGATGCAGTTTTGTGGAAACGCGATGGACTGAAAAGATAAAGGAAAAAAGAAAAATATCATAGACAAGCTCGATCCTACCCAGACCCCGAAAAAGGACTTTCAAATTGTTTGGAAAAATAGAATTGAGTATTTCTTCGCTGAAGGATCTCCCAGCTAGGATGGAACCCGCAAGAAGTATACAGAACCGTCAAAGTGAACGACCATCATAGCTCATGGAAACTTAAAATAGAAAGGAATATTCGAGCTGTTTTTGCATCACTCGAATCTCGCATTTTCCATTGTTATTATTTAATATCGTCATTAATATTTCGTCTTTTTTTCTCTTTCAATTCGGGGCTTTATTTATATGCTAATGATGTGCATATTTCGGACCAAGTTGGAGGAAGAGGTCTCCCCATCTCGCGGCTGTGACGGAGAATTCGAAGGACGAAGGCTGAGTGTTCTATCTTCTCGTCGGGATTTCGAGAGTGACGACTCGGCAACAGCGCCGCTGAGGTTCATTCGAAAACAGAATTCACCGAGGATCTGATCTATTTCCGTTAGGAGCGCCGTCAGAAGTCGTGCGTTCTAGAAGTAGAGAGAGAGAAAGATAAAGGAAGAAATAAGGTGACAACATACAACCGACGCAGTGTCTGTGGTTTAGTACTTGCTCTTGCGAGAGTGAGTTCCGGCCGATATCACGTCCACGACCCGATACGACCTGTATAACTTCAGCAAACTCCTCTCGAACGACTTTCCGTTGCCGCCGCCGCTGCCGGTAGTGGTGGAGGCAGCGGTCGTGGATCTTGCTGCCGGAGCCGTGGGAAATTAATGACCAGCGTGGGAACTCCGGCGTCTGGCTGAGGAGAGCGTGCAACCCCGAGACAGAAAGCGGAAACAAATATACACATTAGAAAAGGAGGATAGAGTAAACACTCGGTGAAACAGTAAATTGAAAACTAAATAAATAGAAAGTAAGAAAAGGGGAAAAGCATTCTTGTCTCGCGTTCGCACTAGATTCTGTGCTTCTGGGAGAAAAGACGAAAGAAGGAGAGAAGGAAAGACAGAGAAAAAAAAAGAGGTAGAAAAGTGATCTCCAGTGTCTTGCTGCAGTTTCTTTTATTTCCACGCCTCTTGTACGATGTAGGTCTTGAGAACCTCGAACTCAGCAGGACACCGAAGTCTGTTCCTGGCCGAGACGAGGTTGTTACATGAAAATTTTGCAATAAAGTCTTTGACAGTTATAGAAAAAATACTATTAAACAAAAAACAATAAAAAAATCCGTGTAAAGACAGGGAAACTTGTACATATCAATGCATGTAGGTGGCATTTCATATTTTGTAAAGAGAAAAGGACTGAAAATATGTGAAATCTTATTCACGAACTTGATTTTCCTATTTGGAGTTCCAAGACCCAAACTGACCAGCTGTCCAAGGAGTTCCATGACATTTCTTAGCAGACAGGCCATCTGAACCCCCCTCACTCTCTTGAAGGAAAGGGAAAAATACTCGATATTACTCTCATGATTTTTTTCATCTCGTAGTCCTGCCCGGTGCCACTACGGCCATCATGGAGACCGCGTCCAATTTCACCGGCGCAGGAGTGGAGGACTCGTCCAGCATCCTTGAGTACATCGAGGCTCTGGATCAGGAACTGGAGGGCTTCGCCGGGAACAATTCCTTGGGCCTCTACAACGACACGTTCAATGGCACGTTCTGGGTGTACCCGTGGGGGGCATCCATGTACCCCTCGGGTTACAGCACCTTGGAA
>BOPN01000479.1:62500-65000 GCA_017312705.2 Penaeus japonicus
TCTTTCCCTCTCCCTTCCTCTCTCTCTCTCCCTATTTCTCTCTCTCTCTCTCTCTCTCTCTCTCTCTCTCTCTCTCTCTTTCTCCCTCCTTCCCTCCCTCCCTCCCCCTCCCTCTCTCTCTCTCTCTCTCTCTCTCTCTCTCTCTCTCTCTCTCTCTCTCTCTCTCTCTCTCTCTCTCTCTCTCTCTCTCTCCCTCTCTCTATCTCTCTCTCATTCTCTCTCTCTCTCTCTCTCTCTCTCTCTCTCTCTCTCTCTCTCTCTCTCTCTCTCTCTCTCTCTCTCTCTCTCTCTCTCTCTCTCTCTCTCTCTCTCTCTCTCTCTCCCTCTCTCTATCTCTCTCTCATGCACACACATGTTTGTGCGTATGTGGTTGTATGTACATGTGTGCCTACGCTTGTGTATCTCGAATCCTTTTCCTCTGCTTCTTCTCCTTCATAATTATCCTCCTCCATCCCTAGCCATCATTCGTTACTGCTTCTTCTTCTCCATCCTTATCCTCCTCCATCCTTATCCCTCCCCATCCTTATCCTCCTCCATCCTTATCCTCCTCCATCTTTATCCTCCTTCATCCTTATCCCTCCCCATCCTTATCCTCCTCCATCTTTATCCTCCTCCATCCTTATCCTCCTCCATCCTTATCCTCCTCCATCCTTATCCCTCCCCATCCTTATCCTCCTCCATCCTTATCCCTCCCCATCCTTATCCTCCTCCATCCTTATCCCTCCCCATCTTTATCCTCCTCCATCCTTATCCTCCTCCATCTTTATCCTCCTCCATCCTTATCCCTCCCCATCCTTATCCTCCTCCATCCTTATCCCTCCCCATCCTTATCCCTCTCCATCCTTATCCTCCTCCATCCTTATCCCTCCCCATCCTTATCCCTCTCCATCCTTATCCTCCTCCATCCTTATCCCTCCCCATCCTTATCCTCCTCCATCCTTATCCCTCCCCATCCTTATCCTCCTCCATCCTTATCCCTCCCCATCCTTATCCTCCTCCATCCTTATCCCTCCCCATCCTTATCCTCCTCCATCCTTATCCCTCCCCATCCTTATCCCTCCTCATCCTTATCCTCCTCCATCCTTATCCCTCCCCATCCTTATCCCTCCCCATCCTTATCCTCCTCCATCCCTAGCCATCATTCGTTACTGCTTCTTCTTCTCCATCCTTATCCTCCTCCATCCTTATCCCTCCCCATCCTTATCCCTCTCCATCCTTATCCTCCTCCATCCTTATCCCTCCCCATCCTTATCCTCCTCCATCCTTATCCCTCCCCATCCTTATCCACGTGGTTCTTCCAAGACGATATGTGATCCGTCGCTTTCTTACGGCTGACTTAGGACGGGCGCTTATCATCGCCGACCCTCGTTTACTCCGACGAACGAAACAGGAAGAGGAAGAGAGAGAGGGGAGAGAAAGAGAGGGGGAGAGAGAGAGAGAGAGAGAGAGAGAGAGAGAGAGAGAGAGAGAGAGAGAGAGAGAGAGAGAGAGAGAGAGAGAGAGAGAGAGAGAGAGAGAGAGAGAGAGAGAGAGAGAGAGAGAGAGAGAGAGAGAGAGAGAGAGAGAGAGGAGAATAACAAACAAGAGGGAAGGGAAAGAGAAAGAAAAGAGGAGAGAGGGGAAAGAGGGGAGGAAGAGGGGAAGGGAGACACAGGGGCCACATCCCCGGGATGTGATTGGGGCCCGGGATTAAGTTTACACGATTTGGACAACGGGATTAATTGGCGGGGTCTGGAAGCGGTTGATCAAGCTGTAGTAATACCTATCGGAAGCGTGACTCATACTGGCTTGCAGGGTCTTTTGCTTGCTGGCTTGCTTTCTAGCTAGTTTGATTTCTTGTGCCTTGTTTGATGACAGCTTGCTCTAATAGTGGCTTGCTCTACAGCTGGCTTGCTCTAAACTGGCAGGCTCTAATGCTGATTTACTTTAATGCTGGCTTGCTTTCATGATTACTTGCCCTAATGCTGGTTTGCTTAAATTCTGCCGTGTTCTCTTGCTTGCTTCTTGTCCTACTGGCTTGGTCTTAGGTTGTCCTGCTCTATTACTGATTTGCTCTCCTGCTGGCTTACTCCCCATCTGGCTTGCTCTCTGGCTTGCTTGATTAGTATAGTAGTCCCCTGTCTCAATCCCTTTCTTGCTTGAACCCTTACTTACTTGTTTGCTTTTCTGCGCGCTCGATCACTAGCTGACTTAATTTCTTGTTTGTCTGCTTGTCTGCTCCCTTGTTTGCTTCCTTGCTGGCTATTGATGATGCTTCGGGCGATGGCCTGGTCTTTCCTTCGCTCCTAATCTCATATTTTCCTCTTTTTTTCGCTATTTCCTCTTGTTTGTTATTCCAATATTGATTTGTGATGTTTGTTCTTATTTCTCTCATCAAATAATTGCAAGGCTTTTTACTGTATTCTTTATCATTCATCAGATAATTACCTATATGTTTACCGTATCTTCCATCATTAAACAAATAATGAATTACTTTTTTATTGTATTTATCGTTCGCTCT
>BOPN01000479.1:77500-80000 GCA_017312705.2 Penaeus japonicus
ACGATTTGACATCAGGACATATTTCTCCTGAAATTGTAATAAAAAAAAAAAAAAAAAAAAAAATGTGAAAGATCCGTAGATTTTTTAAAAATTATGTCCTAGTCCTAGATTTTTTTTCCCATCTTCCTTTCGCTGCTGCTATTCCAAATATGTCACCAGCACGTGATTACCATAACAGCTACCACTACAGCTCCGCTATCAACACCACCATCATAATTCTTATACCTAATCTAATTATAACCATCCCTATCACTAACGAGAAAAACACAATAGTATTGTAAGAGTAATACCAATTACACCACTACTGACGAGAGACCATATCTTAAAGCTTACCTCGAGGCTATATTTATTCAAGGGCAGTTATCAATAATCGACAATTGGTTTACACATCTGTTCGTATTAGTGTTTGCGCGTGGGTGAAGGAGCGAGGGGTGGAGATAGACGGCGAATAGAAGGAGGAAGAGGAGAGTGCTAAAAAGGGGAGAAAGTGGGTGGAAAGATGTTTGCGAAAGGGGAAGGAAGGAAAGGGAAATTAATGAGGAGACAGGAGATGTGGAAAGTAGGGTAGGAAAAAAGAAAAAGAAAGATGAGGTAGAGAGAGAGAGAGAGAGAGAGAGAGAGAGAGAGAGAGAGAGAGAGAGAGAGAGAGAGAGAGAGAGAGAGAGAGAGAGAGAGAGAGAGAGAGAGAGAGAGAGAGAGAGAGAGAGAGAGAGAGAGAACAGAGAGAGAGAGAGAGAGAGAGAGAGAGAGAGAGAGAGAGAGAGAGAGAGAGAGAGAGAGAGAGAGAGAGAGGGAGAGAGAGAGAGAGAGAGAGAGAGAGAGAGAGAGAGAGAGAGAGAGAGAGAGAGAGAGAGAGAGAGGGAGAGAGAGAGAGAGCAGCCACAGGTTACTAAGATTATCATTATCATCATTATAATTATCATTATAACTTTTATAAATCTTGACATTTTTTTCATATGCAACGCCAGTAACTATAATGATAAGGATGATTATATAATCTGTATCTTAATTATCATTATCATAATCATTATTTTCTATATCATCATTACAACTATTATCATTATCAATGTTATTGTTGTGTTGGTGTTGTTGTGTTTTTTATCATGATCATTATCATTACTGTGCCTATTGATATTATAGTTGTTATCACTGATATTATGATCATTGTTATGATTATTGCCACTATCATTATCATCACTATCATTAACCCCACTACCATTATTGTTGTTATTGTTATTATCATCGTTATTACGATGAACACTATCATCATCATCATCCTTATTATTATCACTATCCTTATTGATACTAATATCATTATTATCATTATCATCATCAATATCATTGTTATTATCATTATTAAAAGATTCATTGTTATCACTATTTTTATAATATCCATTATCATTAATATTATTATCACTATCATTATAATTGCATTTATCATAATCATTATTATTATCAGTAGTAGTAGTATTAATATCATTATCTTTCTTTTGAGAATCATTATTGTTATAATCATTACTATTTTCATTATCAACATTGATATGATTACCATCATCATCATCACCATCATCACCATTATCATCCTCATGTACATACTCATGCTGATCTCATCATAATGTTAACAATCATCAATAGTGTTGTTTATTGTAATATAATAAATATCATCATCAATATTAATAACTTTCTTATCATTTTCATTATCTGTCTGTATCATTACCACTTACTGTTATTATCCTGATCATTTTCATAATTTTCACCACCTCCATTTCTCATATTCTTCCTCCCGTTTATCTTCCTTCATTTACAAAGTGAATATTTCCGTCTGAGTTTTAATTTTTCTCTTATCTTTTATATACTTTTTTTAAATCTTTGTTTGTGAGTGCATGACCTCGCTTGGCCTCGTAAGTGAGTCACTTAATTTTCTCGACAGTTTGAGTATATATGACTTCCGTTCCTCTCGTTCGTTCTCTGTTTGTAAATGTGTATTGAAGGTTGAGGCTTTCTGTTGCTTTTTCTGTTTGTCTGTCTTCCCTCCCCCCCCCTCTCTCTCTTTTTTTCTTGCTTTCTTTCTATCTTCCTTTCTCTCTCTCTCTCTCTCTCTCTCTCTCTCTCTCTCTCTCTCTCTCTCTCTCTCTCTCTCTATCTATCTATCTTTCTTTGTCTCTCTCTCCCCATGCTTAAATCAATCTCCGTTTGACTCTCCCTCCCTCTTTCCCTCCCCCTCTCTCTCTCTCTCTCTCTCTCTCTCTCTCTCTCTCTCTCTCTCTCTCTCTCTCTCTCTCTCTCTCTCTCTCTCTCTCTCTCTCTCTCTCTCTCTCTCTCTCTCTCTCTCTCTCTCTCTCTCTCTCTCTCTCTCTCTCTCTCTCTCTCTCTCTCTCTCTCTCTCTCTCTCTCTCTCTCTCTCTCTCTCTCTCTCTCTCTCTCTCTCTCTCTCTCTCTCTCCCCCTCTCCCCCTCTCTCTCTCTCTCTCTCTCTCTCTCTCTCTCTCTCTCTCTCTCTC
>BOPN01000479.1:92500-100000 GCA_017312705.2 Penaeus japonicus
GGGGATGAATAAATCTATGAATGAATCGATAAATAGAGATAGATAGAGGGGGGTAATGAGAAGGAGAGTGAGTGTGGGTATGTGAGAGAGGGAGATATATCGAGATGATGAAATACATACATACATACCACAGAAATAGACACAGAGAGAAAAATAGAGAGAGAAAGAGAGAGAGAGAGAGAGAGAGAGAGAGAGAGAGAGAGAGAGAGAGAGAGAGAGAGAGAGAGAGAGAGAGAGAGAGAGAGAGAGAGAGAGAGATCCAGTTAGATAAGGAGAAAGAGATACAGAGTGATAAACACACAGGAATAAATCATTGATGACATTTTAGTCAAGGGCGACAGTGAGCGATAAAGATTACGCTTGACGTCTGAAATTAGTGATTGCACAAGCAATTTTAAGTGTTGATTCAAATCTGGGACTGCCATGGTCGGATCGGAGGCAGACTTCCGGTCTAGCGGTGATGTTGCAAGGATTACGTGAGCGATTAATTTGCGGTTACAGTAAGCTAAGCGATCGGAAAAGGGATTCGAACGGTATAGACAGGTATGAGACGGGAGAGAGGGAGACAGGGTGGGAGGAGAGAGGAACAGAAGTGTGCTTGTGTATATATATATATATACATATATATATATATATATATATATATATATATATATATATATATATATATATATATTTATATATATATAAATATATATATATATATATATATATATACATATATATATATATATATATATACATATATATATATATATATATATATATATATATATATATATATATATATATATATATATATATGTATGTATATATATATATATATATATATATATATATATATATATATATATATATATATACATACATATATATATATATATATATATATATATATATATATATATATATATATATATATATGTATATGTATGTATATACATACATACATACATATATATATATATATATATATATATATATATATATATATATATATATATATATATATTTATATATATAAATATATATATATATATATATATATATATATATATACATATATATATATAAATATATACACACACACACATATATATATATATATATATATATATATATATATATATATATATATATATATAAATATATATATATACACACACACAAACACACACTGTCTTAACCATGTTTACTCCTGTTATCTGTAATATATATATATATATATATATATATATATATATATATATATATATATATATATATATATATATATATACATATATATACATACATACATATATATATATATATATATATATATATATATATATATATATATATATATATATATATATATATATATATATATATATATATATATATATATATATATATATATATATATATATATATATATATATATATATGTATATATATATGTATATACACATAATGAGAGGCAAAAAGGCAGACAGTGAGAAAGAGAGAGAGAACGAGAGACACAGAAAGAGAGAGAGAGGAACAAAGAGCGTTGTAAAGGGGCGAGGGGCGTAGGGGTGAGGGGGGGGGGGTCGAGGAGGGGAGTCAAATGCTGGAAGTTAGGAAGGTGACGAGGCTGCAAGAGCGTGGCCTCCGCAGTTTAGGAGACCGCGAGAGAATGTCCTATTGCCAAAATGCTAGAGTGAATTGATTTTCTCTTTCTCTCTTACTCTGTTTCTTCTTTGTTTGAATGTTGTCCTATGCCTGTTAGTTTCTCTCTCTCTCTCTCTTTCTCTTTCTCTGTCAAATTTTCTCTCTATCTCTATCTCTATCTCCCTCTCCCATCCCATCTCTTTCCCTTTCTCTCCATTTCTGTCTATTCACCTATCCACCTACTTATCCATCAATCTTGGTAAGATATACTGCACTATACATTTCCCTCTTCATCTTCATATATATTGATTGATTTACCTATCAATCTGTCTACATATCTATCAATAGGCATATCCGCGTATCTATCCCTTCATCTATCCACGTATCTATCCATCCGTCTATCCACCTATCCATCTGTCTAGCCGAGGAAGGCCAGGCCACTGTAGCCCTCCTGGCCTAATGTGCTCCTTCATTCCATCCGGGTCTTTCCTGTGGACAATGGCGTGTTAACCAAATAGGCATACTCTCTTGGGATATGTGTATCTCTGAGAGAGAGAGAGAGAGAGAGAGAGAGAGAGAGAGAGAGAGAGAGAGAGAGAGAGAGAGAGAGAGAGAGAGAGAGAGAGAGAGAGAGAGGGAGAGGGAGAGGAAGACGAAGGAGCATTAATACTGCGCAACAATTAACCATTGGCGCTATATCAGGGTTGGAGACCAGCTGCCTCTGGTGGCTCCGTCTGAAACACGTCTCGTGGAATTGATAATGAAGCTGTGAGAGGGGGGGAGAGAGAGAGAGAGAGAGAGAGAGAGAGAGAGAGAGAGAGAGAGAGAGAGAGAGAGAGAGAGAGAGAGAGAGAGAGGGAGAGAGAGAGAGAGAACAATCACAGAGGGTCCTAGTCTGTGTCACAAACGGTTTCCATTTCCATATCCGAACTATATCTATTGAATTATCCAATCTGGTGCACAACCGACCCCCCCCCCTCCCCTTTCCACCCAATCCCTCTTTCCCCTTTCGGTCCAGCAAGGAAGGGCTGGACACGGCCATTTCCTGCTGGACATGGGTACGGTTACCAAACTCCTGCGGCCGCTGACGAAATGGCGTCGCATTCGCCAAACCATACTACGTATATATATATATATATATATATATATATATATATATATATATATATATATATATATATATATATATATATATATATATATATATATATATATTATATATATATATATATATATATATATATATATATATATACATATAAATATATATATATATATATATATATACATATATATATATATATATATATATATATATATATATATATATATAAATATATATGTATATATATATGTGTGTGTGTGTGTGTGTGTGTGTGTGTGTGTGTGTGTGTGTGTGTGTGTGTGTGTGTGTGTGTGTGTGTGTGTGTGTGTGTTTATATGTGTATATATACATACATACATGCATATATATAAATATATATATATACATATATATATATATATATCTATATATATATATATATATATATATATATATATATATATATATATATATATATATATATATATGTATATATATATATATACATACATACATACATATATATATATATATATATATATATATATATATATATATATATATAATATATATATATATATATATATACATATACATATACATATACACATATACATATATTGACACACACACACACATATACACATATACATTCTTTTCGTAATCGACAAGGAGAGAGCCAGTAGCCTCTCCTCATCAATCAATAGCGCGGGTGACACCGAATGACACAGAGCGTATTTACTACCGCTAATGAGATGCATTAGTACATTAATACAGAGATAGGGGCTGATTAGTAGTAATGGAACTGACGATCGGATGGGAGGATAGGGTCTGTGTATAATTTGTCTCGTTCAGTATTGTGATATAGATGATGATAACAATGATTATAGTAATGGTGGCTAATAATAAGGTTGATGGATATTAGTGGTGATATTGATGTTGATAAGGATGATGCAAAAGTTAATGACCGGTATAACAATACTAGCAAGGATAATGAAAATGGGTCAAATAAAAAGAAAAGGAAAAAATGAGAGAGAGAGAGAGAGAGAGAGAGAGAGAGAGAGAGAGAGAGAGAATGTTAGAGAGTATGAGAGAGAGAAAGCGAAAGGATTTCGCAATATTTTTTTTTTACTTAACGAGGTGACATGAAGAGTGAAGATGAACGATGGAAGGCAAACTGAATAAAATAGAATAGAGTGAAAATATTAAGAAATCGAAGAAAGCAGATACGAAGAGTAAAGTGAAAAAAGATATATATATTTATTAAAAATGTAACATATCAACAAAAACAACATGACAAATAATAAAAGAACCTAGAGGAAATATCGAACAAAAAACACCAATCGAAAGTAGCAAGGAAGAAGATGAAAAGGGAAAGAAAATATGACGAAGAGAGCAAAGTAAAAGAAAAAAAGGAAAGATGAAGGAGACATCTTTTTCAAGACGAAGGACCAGGTTAAAGAATGACTTGACGAAGGCTAATCAGACACAATTTTCTCAGCCCAACTCTCGTTTTTTTTCACATCTCTCTTCTTTCCCCTTTTCCTTATTTTTATTCGTTCTTCTTTTGCACTTTTCAACTCTCTCCTTTCCCCTTTTCCATAATCTTATTCGTTACTTTTCTTGTATTTTTTCATCTCTCTCCTTTCCCCTTTTCCATAATCTTATTCATTACTTCTATTGTATATATATTTTTTCATTTCTCTCTCCTTTCCCTCTTTCTTATTCGTTCCTCTGTTGTATTTTGCGTCTTCTCTTTCCTTTCATCTTTTCTTCTCTTCTCTATTCGTCTTTTCTCTTTTTTTCTCTCTGCGTTGTTTTCTATTTTTTCTGGCTTCTCTCTCTTCTTTTGTTTATTAATCGTTCCGTCTTATTCTAACTCTCTCCTGCTTTTAGTGATTTTATCATCTTTTGTTTCCCTCTTCTTCTTTCGTTTCACACTATCCTTTATCCATACTGCGTTCCTTATCTCCATCTCATCGCTCTTCGGCTATCCACTTATCCCTTCGGCTTCTTCGTCCTCCCCAAATTACCCTCTCTTATCTTTCGCTACTACCCCGTCTCTCATAATTTTCATAATACTCATAAACTTTCCCATAATTCATCTGCCGACGGACACTCTCCCTCCTTCGCCCCCCCCCACCCCGTCGGGTATTTCTCACTCTTTCTTTCCCCTCCCCCCCCCTCTCTTTGTCTCTCTCTCTCTCTCTTTCTCTCTATCTCTCTCTCTCCTTATCTCTTTCTTTCTCTCACTCATGCTTCTCCCCTTTCTCGACATCTTTCTCACTTTCTCTCTCCTTTTCTTTCTCCTTTTCTCCCCCAACCCTCCTTTCTCTCGGTACTTCCGTTTCTCCTTTTCCCTTGCCCCTCCTCCCATCTCTCCCTCTCTCTTCTCTAATATCTCTTCCTCCTCTCATCTCTCCTATCTCTCCCTCCTTCCTCTTTTCTCTCCCTCCTTCCTCTCTTCTCTCTCCCTCCTTCCTCCCCCGTTTCCCCTTCTAACCACACCTCTCTCCCTGTCATTCCTCCCACTCTTTCTCTCACCTTCTCCCTCCTCTATTCTCCCGCCCTCCTTCCTTTCCTCTTTTCCTCTTTTTCTCTCTCCCCCTCCCTTCTCTCCTCTCTCTCCCCCTTTGTCTCTAGCCCTCCCCTCTCCCGCCTCCCGGCTCTCCCCTCTCTCCCTTGCGCCTCTCTCTTCCACTCTTCCCCTCCCATCTCCTCCTCCCCCCCCCCCTCCTCTCTCTTCCTCCTTCCCCTCTCCACCTCCCTCCCCTCCTTTCTTACCTTCCCCCACTCCTCTCTACTCCTCCCTCCCCTCTTCTCCCCTCTCCCATCCCCTCCTCTCCTGTCCCTTCCCGCCCCCCACCCCACCGCCTCACCTCCTCATTCTCAGCATAAACATGACGCTAAGATTCCTCTTGTGCACAGCCCTCCTCTGACATTCCTTAGGGTTGAAGAGGACTCCCTTTCTCTACAGCTACCGACCCGTAGAAACATCCGTAGGACAAACTACTGCTGGGAACACTTACAGCCTCCCCTTCTGAGTGAGTGATAGGGTCAGCGCGACAAGAACAAGGCTCACGTAACAATCACCAGCTTGTACATAAGAATGGTTCCCCATACCAATCGTGTACAGGGGGGCTCCCAAAATAATGCGTTCGTTTCTCGTAGGGATTCATGTGTTTCTTGTGTTTGTTTGTGTGTGTGTGTGTGTGTGTGTGTGTGTGTGTGTGTGTGTGTGTGTGTGTGTATGTGTGTGTGTGTGTGTGTGTGTGTGTGTGTGTGTGTTTGTGTGTGTATTTTTGCGTGTGAGTGTGTGAGTGTGCCTCTCAACACATTCCTTCCCCTCTTCCCTCATCCGATCCCCTTTTCCCGTCCCTCTCCTCCATTCACCTTCCTCTCCTTCACACACCCACCTCCTCTCCATTACCCCCCCCCCCTACCGATTCTCGCAAATCAATCTCACAAAAATCTTAGACACTCGCCAATATCAAAAATTCCGCAGATTTACCCAGCTAGGATCATCAACATGCAAGTGATCTGCATATAACATCGAAGAGTTAACCGAATTTGCATTAAAGATGGATGATTGAGAGGCGCAACTCGACTGTTATATGGAAGATGCTGCGGCTGTTATCTTTGTTATCTTGAAGTGATCGTTTCTTTAGAAGGGGGGTAGGGGGGGTAAGCTGGAGGAGGGGTTAGGGAGGGGGATAGCGATAATGGTCAAGAACGGCGATACACAGGGAGAGAAGAAGTGAGGGAGAGAGAAATGCGAGACAAGGCGAGGAGGTGGTGGTGGTGGGGGTGAAGGTGGGGGTGGGGGTGGGGTGAGAGGGAGGGAGAGTGGATGAGAGAAAAATGGTGATGGATGACTACATGTATTATGGTAATATAGCTTGAAGGAGAAATCTCATCTCGTTTGTTTTTCTGTCGCTTTGTATGTCCGTATACGCCTGGCGCTTCCCCCTTTCTCTCCGTCTGTGTGTGTGTCTTTCTCCCTGTCTCTGTCTGTTAATCTTTTTCTATAGTTTCAGCAGACATATACTTAGTTTGATATTCTTTTCCCTCTTTCTGTCTCTCTTTCTCTTTCTCTCTCTCTCTCTCTCTCTCTCTCTCTCTCTCTCTCTCTCTCTCTCTCTCTCTCTCTCTCTCTCTCTCTCTCTCTCTCTCTCTCTCTCTCTCTCTCTCTCTCTCTCTCTCTCTCTCTCTCTCTCTCTCTCTCTCGTTCACTCACTTACTCTCTCTCTTCTATCCATCTAACTCTCTATTTTTTATATATCTCCTTTATTTCTCCCTGTCTGTCTGTCTGTCTGCTTGCATTTCCCTCTCCCCTCTGTCTCTCTCTCTCTCTCTTTATTTAACTTTTTTTTCTTCAAACCTCTCTTGGCAGACACAAAATTCCTCAAATATTAATAAATCCGGCTCATATAATCTCTGAGGGACGGGAGGAGAAGGTGAGGGGGGGGGGGGTACAAAAGGTCAAGCATCTCTAGCCGAGACTGTGAAAAAGTGTTTCCTGCAAGAAAGGTTCTCTCTCTCTCTCTCTCTCTCTCTCTCTCTCTCTCTCTCTCTCTCTCTCTCTCTCTCTCTCTCTCTCTCTCTCTCTCTCTACCTACCTATCTATCTCTCTCTCTCTCTCTTTCTCTCTCTCATGCGCCCTACCTCCCCTTTTCATTCCCTCTTCTTCATCCGCCACGCATAACTTCCTCACTCCCTGCCCTCCCTCTCTCTTCGTCTCTCCAAGAAATACCTTCAAACCATTTTTTTTCCTCTCATCC
>BOPN01000479.1:137500-145000 GCA_017312705.2 Penaeus japonicus
GCGAGAGACATGGATCAGGTGGGAGTGAGGATAAGGAGGATATGGAAGGGAGGAGAGGGAGTAAATTGGAGGGAGGAGGGAATGATGAGGTGGTGAATGAAAAGAGGAGGGTTGGGAGAGGACTTAAGGGAGGAGAGGAGGTGAGGTTTATAATCGTCATCGGGAAGGTGGAAAAAAAACAGATAGAGAGAGAGAGAGAGAGAGAGAGAGAGAGAGAGAGAGAGAGAGAGAGAGAGAGAGACAGACAGACAGACAGAAAGAAAAAGAGATAGAGACCTTAATTGAGAGAAAAAAAATGAGCGATAGATAAAAAGAAAGTAATAGCAAAGAAGTCATCAAACCAAACATAAAAAAGAAACTAATAAAGAAATTCCTCAACACTTCGAAAAAGAAGCAGCGACACAACCTGTAATCATTCCCTATGAAATAGATTAGAGCTGAACCATCGCCATATCGAGTTCGGCAAAAACTCACTCGGGTTGTAATTAATTTATGATAATCTTAGTCATTATAATGCCGAATGAACGTAACAATCGCGCCTCGGGTTGCGTCGGACCGGCCGTCTATTGTGATTAATTATTCAGGGCTATATATTGTCCTGAATAATAATTAGCTCAACGGAACACGTTTGGTGTCTAGTTTCGCATGTTTTTTTATTTTATTGTTATTATTACTTTTATCATCATCCGTGTTGTTACCATTACCTTTATTATAAGGATTAGTATTGTTGATGTTATTGTTATTTTCATTATCATTTTATTTTTTTTTTAGTATTGTTGTTATTGTCTTTATTATTATCATTTTTATGATAGTTATCTTTATTATTAGTATCATTATCATCCTTATTATCATCGTTATTATGGTAGTTGCTGATACCATTATCATTGTTATCAATACTAATTATCCTTATCCTTATCATCATGATCATTACCATTATAACTGCATTGCACTTTACTGCCCGGAAGGGGAGTCGATAGATCGATTCTTTCTAATTCTAAACATTTCTTTTGAAGAATATTACCTACTACTATTGATAACAAAGGCCGGATATCCTTCTGCACTTATTTTCTCTCAAGATAAAACTTAGACAAGCGGCATATTTGGCCATAAATCGCCAGGAAAATCTACAATATTACAGAGAGACAAAGTCCCACTGGGGGCATCTGGCATCCATAACACGACGAATGGCATCCACCGTTCGATGCATTTTGTCGCGTCTATCTGCGTCTTTTGATTGACTGGTTGAAATGTAATGCGGTGTATAATTAGTAGTTATTCATAATGTCAAATATCATCTTCATCTCTATTTGGCGACGGACACGGCAACCTATAAAGTGTTTTAGAATTAGTCGATCTATTGATTACGAGGGCTGACTGCTTGGTGGGTAATGGTGTACACGCCCAAATGCTGACATTGTCATTACTATCAACATTAATTCTATTGTTTCCACCACCACTATTACTACTATTGCTTTCATTTTCAGCATGATTGTTTATATGATTATCATTATTCTGACCATTGTCATTACTATTATAAGTGGTAATACCAGTAGCAGATATAGTAGTAATTATATTAGTGGTAGTAAAGTAGTAATACTACATCATTACTATTTTATCTCGGGCGAGTGACGTCGCATTAATTTAAGAGGGTCTTGGTCCATTCTCTTTCTCTTTTTCCCCTTAGATATAGCGGCAGAGGAGCAATTATACGGCATAGCTACTGTTCCCTCCACTAATTCTTTCTTACTCGACCCCCCCCCCCCCTACCCTCGTGTGTTTCCCTCGTTATCTTCCCCTCATTCTCTCTTTCTCTCTCTCTCTTCTTCTTCTTCTTCTTCTTATTATTATTATTGTTTTTTTTTCCTCTCTCTCTCTCTCTCTCTCTCTCTCTCTCTCTCTCTCTTCTTCTTGTTCTTATTCTTCTCCCCCCTCCCCCCCTCTCTCTCTCTCTTCTTCTTCTTCTTCTTCTTCTTCTCTCTTACCCCCCCTCTCTCCCTCTCCTCATTCCTACCCCCCCTCTCTCTCTCTCCTACTTCCCTTTCTTCCGACACGTAGCTGCGAGAGCAAATGAATGGCATAGCTCTCCAAAATCCACCGAAGCCCCTTTCCTTATCTATCCCCCCTCTCCCCAGGCTGCCTGGCTGAACCCAAGCAACTCACGATACAAAAGTTCAATATATCAAGCCTTGTTTCAGCGGATATAATGGCTTTATGTTCTTTTTACGCTCCATATGTTTTTGTTTGTGTAATTTCCTTGACTTGTTTTTTGCCCGGTAGATTATTATTCTTTTTTTTTATGGTATTTATCTGGTGTCTGCTTATGCAAAGGTATGTAAGGATCTTATCTTCGTGTCTCTCTTTCTTTCTCTCTCTCTCTCTCTCTCTCTCTCTCTCTCTCTCTCTCTCTCTCGTTCTCTCTCTCTGCCTCTCTGTCTGTCTGTCTGTCTGTCTCTCTCTCTCTCTCTCTCTCTCCATCTTATGTGTGCAGTGTATTAATGAGTGAATACGTATGAGTTTGTGTACGTGCGTGAATGGTGTGTATATTGGGTTTATGTACATTCATATAGATTATATATTTGTGATTGCTCGTTTGCGTGCATATTTAATTCTGCGTTTATGTATAGATGATGGCGTGTATGTGTGTGTGTGTGTGTGTGTGTGTGTGTGTGTGTGTGTGTGTGTGTGTGTGTGTGTGTGTGTGTGTGTGTGTGTGTGTGTGTGTGTGTGTGTGTGTGTGTGTGTGTGTGTGTGTGTGTGTGTGTGTGTGTGTGTGTGTGTGTGTGTGTGTGTGTGTGTGTGTGTGTATGCGCGCGCGCGGATATCTAAGTATGTATGTGTATGTGTGTTTGCATATGTGATTCTTAATATGGATTTTTGTGAAGGTATGTAAACGCGTACGGATAAGTACACACATAAAAGATCACCCAGTGAAGTGAATCCGGAAATTAAAATTTACATATTTTAATACACACGAGATTCCAAGATCTGTCTTTCTTTCTTATACCAAGGATGCTTTAAGACAAGGCCTGAATACTTATCTTTACAGACGCCAAGGAATATACATGTTTTCTTCAGTAGGTCAGGGTCCTGCAAGAATTATGTAAACTGATATGATAATTATGTCGTAGATAAATATATGCAAATGAATATTAGAATTATATTCAGGACCGAATATTACAATGATAACACGTGTAAGCCTTGTAGCTGACTCCCACGGCCTTTCGTCCTCTAACACACACACTATAAAAAGAAAGATACTCCTGATCTGCTACTTAACATATCGGTCATACTGTTAACTTGTCTGTAAATACTATTAATCTGTGGGGGATTTCCTTCTGCAACGAATTATCATGTAATGTAAATCCTATTTTTTAATCTAAAGAATTAAGCTTGAATCACCTCGAGTCGCATGTTTGTTTGTTTGTTTGTTTGTTTTATTCTTCTTAATTGAATTGTATTATTGATTATAGGATGAGTTTTTTTACTATGATATCATAGTTGCATTATTAGGGAGGGAGTTTAAAGTTTGAAATCTGTCTCACTTAATCTAGGTAAATCAGAATGAAGTCTTTATCCGTTCATGATAAAAAAGGAGAGACAAAAAGGAAGGAAAAAGAAATGTACATTTTTCATCATATATGTTCAGAACTGTCTTCCCGTCTATATTTCCAAAGAATTCCATCACGTCAAAGTCCGTTCAAAAGGCTCTTTGCCTAAAAAAGGAACAGCAAAAACTGCAACAACAAATAGAAGGAATAAACCAAAATAAAATTACTAGAAAGGAAGCAAAAGCAAAAAAATGCAACAAAGAAGTAAAAGCAGAGGCAAAACGAAAAAAGGCATCGATGTTTTGCAAGAGAGTTTATCGTCTTCATATAAAGAGCAGAGCAAGATGCGGGCAGAGAGACAGATAAACAGAGGGAGAGACAGACAAAGAGATAAAGAGACAGGTAAAGAGAAAGAGAAAGATCCAGAGATAGAGAAGAGTGTGCGAGAAAGAGAGAGAGAATGATAGATAGATAGATAGATAGATAGAGATAGAGAGAGAGAGAGAAAGGAAGGGGTGGGGGGAGGATTAAGAGAAAGAGGGAGTTAGAGAGGGAGAGATAAATGAAAAATTCAAATCCCCTTCTGTCAATCGCTGTGCATCGCTGCCATGCCCAAGTGTTTGTGCCTCTTGAACAGCCTCGGCAATGCAATGAACCTTGTGCGCGAGCGTTGATCTTCCCGTTGCCTTTACCGCATCACAAGTCCTGCTCAATTTGCATGTTATGACGTTATGGGACCGGGCCGGGTCGGGCAGGGTAGGGGGAGGAGGGGAGGAAGGAGGGGGGGGGAGGGAGGGTAGAGGGGGGGGGGAGATGGGAGAGGAAGATAGAGGATAGAGGGGGAGACGGGAGGGGAAGAAGGAATATATGGAGAATGGAGGAAGGATAAAGGAGGAATAGAAGAACGATGGAATATGTAGGATGAAGAAGGAGGAGGGAAAGAAGGATAGAACTAGAAGAAGGAGGGGGCAGGAGGGGTAAAGATAGAAGAGGAGTGAGGGAAAGGAAGGGGGAGCTATGAATTACTGGGAATGTCGGAAAGAGGAATAGAGGAGGGAGGGAGGATAGAGGAGGAGGAGGGAAGGATGGTGGAGGAGGACTAGAAGGTAGGGAGAAGGAGGGAGGAGGGAGCGAAGGATGGTGACAGATTATGAAGAGAGATACAAGGTGAATTATGGCAGAAGAGGGAAGGGGAAAAATGAAGGATGGAGGGAGGAGAGAAGAAGGTAGGCTGAGTAGGGGGAGGTTGAGTAGGGGGAGAGGGTGATGGTGAGAAGGTGGCGGGAGGGAGATAAGGACTAGGGGGGGTGGATGTAAAGAGGGGTAAGGAGTTATGAAACTGAGGGCGGTTGAAGGGAGTAGGCAGGAGAGGTGAAGTAAGGAGTGAGGGGATGAGGGGGGGGGGGGGTTAGGGGGTAGAGAAGGGAGCCCCCCTGGTTGACTCCGAGCCGGTATTCGAGAGCCACAAACCCGCTCTCTCTACTAGCTCAAAGCGTGACAAACACAGAGCAAACAAACAACAATATTGCATCGCTGGTGAATGCACACGCACACAGGAATATAAACACGTGCACGTAAAGACAACTGATGCCCACGCATACACACACACACACACACACACACTTACACACACACACACACAATTAGACACACACACACACACACACACACACACACACACAAACACACACACACACACACACACACACACACACACACACACACACACACATAGACAGACACACACACACAAACACACACACACATAGACACACATGGTTCGATATGTACGGACAGAGAGACATTAAAAAAGAAAGAATGGCGGTTTGACAGATATACAAACGCGCAGAAAAAATAGACGGATAGAACGCTAGACAGAAAGATAGACAAAGGGAGATAGAGATAATAAGACAAAAGGACTTTTACAAGGCGTAACATTGGCACAGTAATCAGAATAAGAATGAGAACGAGGTCACTAGTACTGCTAATAAGTAATGGTAACAGGAAGAATAATATTCATAACAAGAATCACAACAAAAGTAATAACAAGAACAATTATTACAAAATCAACAACAACAACAATGACCATGGTGATAGAAAATATAGCATTAAAAGGCACGTAATTCAAACAAGCACAGTGACCCTGAAGGAAGGCAAGGTCATGTCAGGTAGCAACAGACCGCTGTCCTGCCATAGCTTTAATCTTGACGGGTCTGTCAGCTGCAGATGTTGAGAGTTACGTCTATTTAAAGACTTCTAGTACAAGCGCACATACTAGGAACCTTCTCTATTTCTCCTTCTGTCTCTGTCTGTCTGTCTGTCTGTCTGTCTCTTTCTGTTTCTGTTCTCTCTCTCTCTCTCTCTCTCTCTCTCTCTCTCTCTCTCTCTCTCGCTATCTCTCTCCGTCTGTTTCTCTCTCTCTCTCTTTCTTTCTCCGTCTCTGTCTGTCTGTTTCTCTCTCTCTTTCTCTTATCGTCTCTGTCTCTCTGTCTGTCTGTCTCTCTTTCTCCTTCTGGCTCTGTCTGTCTGTCTCTGTCTGTTTCTGTTCTCTCTCTCTCTCTCTCTCTCTCTCTCTCTCTCTCTCTCTCTCTCTCTCTCTCTCTCTCTCTCGCTTTCTCTCTCCCTTTCTCTCTCCGTCTGTGTGTGTGTATGTGTTTGAGTGCGTGTGTGTACGTCTGTCTGTCTCACTCTCTCCCTTTCTGTGGCACGCCATCTGTCTTCCTTTGTGCATCGGTTTCTTTCTTGTTTCCCTCGATTACTTTTACGTTGACGTTGTCGGTTATTTTTCCCTTTATGTCGGCTTTTTTTGTGCGCCTTTAACCTTGATCTCTTTCTTCCTTTCGTATGCATGTGTGTCTGTATATGTTTGTGTGTATATGTATGTATGTATGTGTGAAAGCGTGTGTAAATATATGTGTATGTATGTATGTATCTCTCTCTCTCTCTTTCTCTCTCTCTCTCTCTATCTATCTATCTATCTATCTATCTATATATATCATACACACAAATACAGACACAAATACCAAGACTCCTTTACCATTATACATTGTTAGTGTTCACTCAACTCAAAGAAATGACCAAACTAGCGAGAAACGACCGGCAGAAAAGTTCAACGAGGCTATTGAACTTTGAACATCTATGAAAAAAAACGACTTATGATACTCAAGAAATGAAACTTGTGATTACTTTTCGAAAAGAACGTCACACAAATGACAAGGGATGCTATTGAAGTGTTGTGTTGTCAGTTCCCTACTTGACAGGATCTTAAATTGATCTATGATTCGTGAGATTAGCACGAGAGAGTTAATTATGTTTTGATCATCATCATCGTTTTTGTTGCTGATGCTAATATTATCATTATTATCATCATTAATATTATTAGTATTAGTATTGGTGTTAGTATCGTCATCATTATCATTATAACTACTCTTCTCCTTGTCATTGTTATTATTGGTGTCAATATCATTATTATTATCATTACCACTACTATTATCACCATAATTCTTGTCATCATTATTATCATCATAATCAGTATCATTATAGTATGATAATAGTGATAGATCATCAATTTTATAATGATAATGATACTAAATATAATAATAATAGCAAAATCGACAAAGATGATGATGATTGAATAATGAAATTGTTAAAAATAGCAATTATTTTTTCAATAATAACAATGAATAATCTCAGCAACTTCATGAGGATTTGATATGATACATCTATATGTCAACATTTTCATTTATCTATTTGTCTATTTGTCTATGAAAAACATATATTGCTCGCTATAATTCCTGGAATGAGAATAATGACTTCAGTATCTACCTGTCTGTCAATCTCTGTCTATCCTCCTCTGCCTGATTCTATAATTTGATGATTACGTTCCTCTTTTGGCCGTTTGAAGATTATTATTATTATTTTTTTTTTTTTATCGTCGAAGTACTTTCCATTA
>BOPN01000479.1:177500-182500 GCA_017312705.2 Penaeus japonicus
CCTCTTTAATCGGAAACTGACGTCATCGAAATTAAATCGGGGAAACGGCGTCCTTCGAAATAGTTTTTGTTTTTGTTATTACGTTCTATTATGTAAGGTATTGCATTGTTAGTCATCATCAGTATTCATGAATGAACTCAGTGCTAAAAGCCCTCTTTGTCATCATCATTTGTCAGCATTAATCACAATAATTGCCACGGTTCATAGTCCTAATTATTAGCTGTGAATTTTGCTTCTAGTGTGATCTTGACTATCAATATCATTATCAACATTATTTTCATCATTGTAAACACCTTAATCATCAACGTAAGTATGATGATGATTCTTATCCTTATCAACGTAACGACCCTCCGTGTCAATAAAGCTGATATTGCAATCATTCTTAGCAATATACTATCATTATTCCTAATATACGGGAACCAGTAACAATCAACATCGCATTCAAAATTAAACTACGAATTATTAATGTAATAATATTTGTTATCCTCATTTAGAATATGATTTTCAACATGATCACCATGGCCACCATCACCATCCTTACTATCATCATACTTTATCAACATTTGCATCGTCGTCTGCATCCCTGTCACCATCACCACCATCATTTACCATCACCGTTGCCAAGCTTTTTGACGTCTCCCCCCCACCCTCACCCCCCTTGCCCCTCCGCTTGCCTGGGACCAATGTGCCAGGGTTTCTTCCCGTGTGTTATTAGCGTCTGTTCGGGTAGAAGATGCTGGTTAATGTCTTGGAAGGAGAATATCTTATTTATCTCCAGTAATCTTGGTGGAAATGAGATGCTGGAATGATGTGGAGATGAAAGTGCATGTGTGTGTGTGTGAGAGAGGGAAAGCTTCCGTGTTTATGTCTGACTGTAGCGCGCACCTGTGTGTGTGTGTCTGTGTGTGTGTGTGTGTTTGTGTATGTGTTTGTGTGTGTGTATGTGTGTGTGTGTGTGTGTGTGTGCATTTGGGTGTGTGTATTTGTGTGTTTGTGTGTGTGTGTGTGTGTGTGTGTGTGTGTGTGTGTGTGTGTGTTTGTGTGTGTGTGTGTGTATGTGTGTGTGTGTTTGTGTGTATTTGTGTAAGTGTATATGCTCTTATATATAGTATCTGTTGATACTATATATAAACTTTTTGTACTGTATATGCTCATATGTCAATCTTTGTGCATTGTTTGTATTTTGTTTTGAACTGCAAGTATATATCATAGTGCGTTAGTACACGCGTTGTTCTATACATACATTGTGCAACCGCTGATGTTTTTCTATGATACATTTCTGTACACGGTTGTATTTGTTTGTTTGTCAGTACATTGCTACTGGGTGAAGCTATATATTTGTGCGAGTGTTTGCATGCAGCACGTGGCTTTCTGTGCTTGCATTTGTGAGAAATAGCAGGATGATGATAATGGAATAACGATAAGGAAGACGGAGGCAAAAAAAAAAAAAAAAAAAAAAAAAAAAGCCAGTAAAGATTACAGATTAAAAGACAAGCAAGGAAATCGATAAAATGATGGGAAGAAAAACGAGGAGGATAAGTGGAAAGGAGAAAAGCGATAATTTGAGGGAGAGGAAGGATGAAGAAGAGGAGAGATGCATAGTTATAGAAATGAAAAAAAAGTTTCAATATATAGGATAAATTAAGAAAATTTTAAGTTACAGATAATGAAATAGAAGAAAATAGACAAAACGTAGAGGAAATTATGATAAGGATGAGGAGGAAGAGGAGGAGGAAGAGAAGAAGGGGTTGGAGAGAGAGAAGGAAAAGGAGAAGAAAAAAGAGAAGGAGAAACTGAGAGATAAAAACTATGGTCTAAAGAGATAAACGTTAAAACATAATAGATTGAGATAAATGGATTGGCGAAGAAAGGGAAACAAAAGAGGAAGAAAGCGAGAAAGAAGAAAGAGAAGGAGGAGCGAGAAGGAGGAATAGAAAGCAAACGAGAAAGGAGTAAGGATAGATGGACAATAAAAAATGAAGGACATGCTGAAGGAGGAGGAAGAGAAGAAGAGAAAGATAAGAGATACAAAGGAAAAGGAGGAGGAGGAGGAGGAAATGAGGATCGGGTGGACGAAATGTAAATGAGGAGGAATAAGAAAAATAGGAGGAAAATGCAAGAGAAAATACTGAAGTAAATAGAGGAAAAAAGTAGATAGAAGAGGATAGAGGTGAAGAAGAAAAGTGAATAAAAAGGAATATGAAGCAGAAAAAAGCAAAATAAGAGTAGAAAACACACACACACAAAAAAAAGAGGAAAGGGAGATCAATAGAGAAAAAAAATAATGGAAGGGGGAGGGGAGGGAAGAATGAGTAAGAGGAGAAGGAAGAAAGGGGGAGAAGGAGAGGTTGGTTGTAGGAGGGGGGGGGGGGGGATGAGCTGTCAGGGGGGGATCAGACAGGCGGAACTCCTGCAAGGATCTGTGGAAAATCCTTGGAGTTTTAGCATTGTTGAGGATGTTGATGAAGCCGCAAACATTCCTCACTGGGCGATCTTTCTTCCTCTCTCTTTCTCTCTCCTTCCATTCGTCATTTTTCCCCTCTCTATCTTGATTTTTTGTGATTCTCTTTGTGGTTCTCTCTATTCTTCAAATCTTCGTTTTTTCTATCTCGCTTTTTGTCCTTCTCTTTGTCGTTATTTTTTCCTTCAGTCGCACGTTTTCTTCTTTTTATCTCGTTTTTTTTTTTTTTTTTTTTTTTTTTTTTTTTTTTTTTTTTTCTTTTTATTTTCTTTTTGGCTCCTTTTCTTTTTCTTTCTCTTTCTTCAATTTCTTACATCTTTCTCTGTCTCTCTTTTCAATGTCCTTTGCTTTGCTCGCTCTGCATCACTTTTCTGTTGCGCTCGTAGGGGATTCTGTGTCCCTGCTTTTGGTCTGTCTCTCTCTGTCTGTTTCTCGTTCTCTCTTCCCCTCTCTCTCTCCCTTCTCCTCCCACTCTTACTTCGTCTCTCCCTGTCCTTCTCTCTTCCCCCCTTTCCCTCCCTCATCCTCCCACTCTTTCTCCGTCTCTCCCTCTCCTTCTCTCTTCCCCCCTCTCTCTCCCTCTTCCTCCCACTCTTTCTCCGTCTCTCCCTCTCTTTCTCTCTTCCCCTCTCTCTCTCCCTCCTCCTCCCACTCTTACTTCGTCTCTCCCTGTCCTTCTCTCTTCCCCTCTCTTCCTCCCTCATCCTCCTACTCTCTCTCTCTGTGTACGTGTTTAAACCCAATCGAGATCGCGGGCAGCCAATGCATCTTCTTGTAGCGTATCTATTCCCGAGAGGTTTGTCTTAGCGTGAGTGAAGTGTGTCTCAGAAGGAGTTTATTTCGTGTGATTGGCCGGAATAAATCTAGTCTGAGGAAATAATCTTTAGGATTACTTCCCGCGTTTGTGTGTGTGTGTGTGTGTGTGTGTGTGTGTGTGTGTGTGTGTGTGTGTGTGTGTGTGTGTGTGTGTGTGTGTGTGTGTGTGTGTGTGGGGGTGGGGGGGGGGGGGGGGGGGGGGGGCGAGAATTACGAGTGCTCGCGTATGTGTCTTCGTGTGTGTGTGTGTGAGAGAGAGAGAGTGTACCTGTATGTATGTAGGTATGTATGTACGTGTGCGAGAATGTGTATTCGGGTGTGTACGTATCCAAACAAACTCCTCCATCTGCCTCTCCGAAAGACGGCGACCGGGTAACTCGGGACATCTTACTACGGCACCTTCTTCCTCCCCCCCCCCCCCCCCCCCTGTATTCCTTCCTTCGTCCCTCTTCCCCTACCCTCACCTACCCCCCTTACTCCTCGTCCTCCCGAAGGTCTTGATTCCACAGATTAATTAATTGGAGATGTTGTAATTAAAAGAAATAAATTAAGTCACCGTTTCCTTCGTTTCTCGACCTCGATCACCCCCCCCCCCCTCTTCCTTCCACACACATCCGTGACCCCCCTCCCCTTCGGCGTTACATACCATTCTTTCTCTGCTCCTATTTCTCTCGTGTTCCAATTTTCCTCCCATTTATTTAACAATTTAACAATCTTTTTGTGTGTTATTCTTGTGTTACTTATCCCTTTTCCTAACTCAATTTCTTAAAAAAAAAAAAAAAAAAAAAAAAATCATCCGTGTCCTCTTTTCATTTTTCTTATCCATTAAAAGAATATCCATGTTTTCCTTTGTTTAATTTTCTTGTCCATTTCCTTTTACTCTTTTCATGCTCCTCTCTTTCTTTCTCTCTTCTTTTAAGATTTTATTACTATCATTCTACCGTTTTTCTTTCCTCCAATTTCTTTTCGTTTATCTATCATTTCTTTCGTTGTCTTTCCCCTTTTTTCATTGGAGTTTTCTCTTCTTTTATTCCCTTCCTTATCTTGCACTCTTCGTCTTTCAATTTGACTATATCCTTTTACCCATTTTCTTAAAGCCTCTTGCCATCTATCTTTCTGTTATCTGTTTCTCCTCTCTCTCTCTCTCTCTCTCTCTCTCTCGCTCACTCTCTCACACACATACACACACTCTCTCTCTCTATCTATCTATCTTTCTTTCTTTCTTTCTCTCTCTTATTTATTTACTTTTCACTCTCTGCAACGTGTCGAGAGCCAACGATCTCCAGAATCAGGAATCCTGTATTGAAATCTTCTTCACACAGCCAACACCATTATCATTTCTGTGATTGTTTGGGCATGGGAGTAAGCAATGGGGGGGGGGGGGGAGGGAGAGAATAAAGGGGGAAGGAGGCGAAAGATAGATAGATAGATAGATAGAGAGAGAGAGAGAGAGAGAGAGAGAGAGAGAGAGAGAGAGAGAGAGAGAGAGAGAGAGAGAGAGAGAGAGAGAGAGAGAGAGAGGGGGGGAGGGGGGGGGGGCGAGATTCAGGCAGACAGACAAATACAAAGACAGAGAGACAGACACAGACGCAGCATGAATAAAAGCCAAAGAGAAAAAGAAGAGAAATGGATATAATGTTGTAATCCCCCTCCACTAAAAACACAAAAAAAACATAACAACCTGTTCTTCTTACACACAAACACATAAATACAAACAACAACA
>BOPN01000479.1:200000-202500 GCA_017312705.2 Penaeus japonicus
GAGAGAAAGGAATGGAAAAAGAAGAAAAGAGAGACGAGAAAGAGTTATGAAGGAAGAATAGAAGGAAAAAAGTTTATACATACATACATACATATATATATATATATATATATATATATATATATATATATATATATATGTATGTATGTATGTATGTATGTATATATACACATATACATATATACATATATACAGACATATATATATATATATATATATATATATATATATATATATATATATATGGAGAGGGAGAGAGAGCGAGGGACAGAGACGAGAAGGTAAGAGAAGATAGGAGCGAAAGAGCAAAGAGAAAGGTGGCTAGCACTTCCCAAGACGGCTGTGTGGCCAAAATAAATAAGAAACAAAAGGCAAGAAAGGAGAGAGAAACCCGTGACACCCAGTGAAAGAGGAGAATAAGCAAAATGGAAGAGAGGAGGAGCGGAGGGATAGAAGAGAGAGGGAAGGTATGCGTGTTATGAAGGTTACTAACAGCTCCTGGGACGGCTGTGTGCAAGTTCAAATTTGACGATATCGATTGCAGGAGAATCTCAATGGAGTACGAGAGGCTCTCGAAGGGCCCCGCCAAGTTGGTGATCGTCTGAGCCCTTCCTCCTCCTTGCCCTGTTGCTGCTCCCTCCTTCGTCTTGCCCTGTTGCTGCTCCCTCCTTCGTCTTGCCCTGTTGCCTGCTCCGTCTTACCCTCTTGCCTTCCCTTCTTGCCTTATTGCATCTGTCTCATTCCCTCCTGCGCTATTGCCTGTTGCTTCATTCCTTCTTGTCATTCCTTCCTGCTCCATTGATTTCTCTCTTCTTCATCCTAAACTTTCGTCTTACGTCACTTTCTTTCTTTATTTACTGCATTATTTCCGTTCTCTCTCTCTCTCTCTCTCTCTCTCTCTCTCTCTCTCTCTCTCTCTCTCTCTCTCTCTCTCTCTCTCTCTCTCTCTCTCTCTCTCTCTCTCTCTCTCTCTCTCTCTCTCTCTCTCTCTCTCTCTCTCTCTCTCTCTCTCTCTCTCTCTCTCTCTCCCCCCCCCCCTCTCTCTCTCTCTCTCTCTCTCTCTCTGTGTCCACACTATCCACACATTCAGTCATGTTACATTTTCTGTTTTCCTTTTCATCACGTTTTTATTTATTTATTTAGCTAGTTAGCTTTTTGTTTTTCTAACTTATATCTCTCGTCAATCTTTCACTTACATTTGTACATTTTGATCGAGTCATAGATTTGTTTGTATGATGTATTTTAAACAAACAAAAGGTTGTTTTTGCCTTATCTTGCTCTATTCAAATCTGTTTGTTGTTTTCATGCTAATCATTTACACTTTGCTAGTCTCTCGCGGCATCTTTTTTATTTATTTTTTTAAATATAAAACTCTTTGTCTTTTTATTATTTTTTTTATATATTCAATTACCTCTGTTTATATTCTTCCTTTCTTCCTATTTTTCTCCAAGTCTGTGTCCTCTCCTTTGTTTTCTATCGATTCCTTTCTATCTAAATGTATCTTTTGCTCCATCCATTCTCTCTCTACGGAACGTACAACCTCCTCCCCTACCCCCCCCCCCCCTACCCCGACACACATACACACACACGCGTGCATATCTAACCCCGTTGCAAAGCAAAGTTTCCCCGTCCGTTCTCGATACACATGACGCGCAACTACCCATATGTCACCCTCCTCTCTCTCTCTCTCTCTCTCTCTCTCTCTCTCTCTCTCTCTCTCTCTCTCTCTCTCTCTCTCTCTCTCTCTCTCTCTCTCTCTCTCTCTCTCTCTCTCTCTCTCTCTCTCTCTCTCTCTCTCTCTCTCTCTCTCTCTCTCTCTCTCTCTCTCTCTCTCTCTCTCTCTCTCTCTCTCTCTCTCTCTCTCTCTCTCTCTCTCTCTCTCTCTCTCTCTCTCTCTCTCTCTCTCTCTCTCTCTCTCTCTGTCTTTCTCGTTCTCCCATTCTCTCTCTCTCTCTCTCTCTCTCTCTCTCTCTCTCTCTCTCTCTCTCTCTCTCTCTCTCTCTCTCTCTCTCTCTCTCTCTCTCTCTCTCTCTCTCTCTCTCTCTCTCTCTCTCTCTCTCTCTCTCTCTGTCTTTCTCTCTCTCTCTCTCTCTCTCTCTCTCTCTCTCTCTCTCTCTCTCTCTCTCTCTCTCTCTCTCTCTCTCTCTCTCTCTCTCTCTCTCTCTCTCTCTCTCTCTCTCTCTCTCTCTCTCTCTCTCTCTTTCTTTCTTTCTTTCCCTACCTCGCTTCTTTTCTTCTGATTCTCCCCTATCCCCTACCCTTCTTCCTCTCTCTCCGTCTCCCTTCTGCGCCCCTTTTCCCTTTCCTCCGCTCATGCGGTTCACTCTCGCTCGCCATATTGCTTTTGTGTGCCGTATTTATTTTCCTTTTTTTATATGTTTGGTTCTATTTTCCTTGTGTGGGTTGTATCTTTAGTTTCTTCTTTCTTCTTCTGATTCTTCTTTCCTCTCTCCCTCACCTCCCTCCTTTCATAGATTTCCCTCTTCTATCTACGTTGGCC
>BOPN01000479.1:212500-215000 GCA_017312705.2 Penaeus japonicus
AAAACAGAAATACAAAGCAAAACTGAACATACAGAAAGAAAAGAAAGTTAAAAGGAGGAAAACAACAACAACAACAACAACAACAAACAAAAACAAGAAAGGTATAAGTGCAACTCTTTTATGTGGCATGTATATGAAAACCATTTTCCATATAAACAAATATTGAGTTTTTTCAACCTTGCTTATACGATTGATGAAATCATATGAATCCTCTTCCCAAAAATCACACACACACACACACACACACACACATACACAAACACACACACACACACACACACACACACACACACACACACACACACACACACACACACACACACACACACACACACACACACACACACACACACACACACACACACACACACACACACACACACACACACACACACACACACACACACACACACATTTGCACACACATAAGAACAGACATTAAATCTGATATACCTTCAGCGATTTAATCCCCCTGCGTTCAGCTTGGCCCAGTTTCTGATTATCTTCCTGTAGCCTTTAATTAATTTATCTTTTCTATCTCTCTTTGTTTCTCTTTCTCTCTCTCCCTTTCTCTCGTTCGCTCGCTTGCTCTCTCTCCGTTCTCTCTCTCTCTCTCTCTCTCTCTCTCTCTCTCTCTCTCTCTCTCTCTCTCTCTCTCTCTCTCTCTCTCTCATCCTCTCTCGTTCGCTCAATTGTTCTCTCTCACTCTCTTTCCCTGTCTATCCATCTGTCTTTCTCGTTCCGGAATACCCTCTCCTCGCTCTCTTTTTTTCTCTCTATTTATCTGTCTTTCTCTTCTTTCCTTCCTCCCTTCCTCTATCTATATCCCCCCCTCTCTCTCTATCTATATCCGACTCTCTCTCTCTTACCTGTGCTTGTCTTTTGTTTCCCGCGTTCCCTCCACGACAAGAAAGTAAGAGAAAAAGAAAGTTCGTGACCCAGTTTCTGAGCTTGTAGATTAAACATCCGGGTTCCTCTGACTAGGTCTATTATTTTAGTTATTGTTATTTATATTTTCTTTCTTATTTGATTATTCATCCTCGTGTTTATTCATGTCTTTCGTTCGTTGTCTCAAATTTGGTATGTCATTGATAACCATTACTATTATTGCGATCATTATAATCTTTATCATTCTCATCATCACGATTATGTATAACTTCATCGTTATCATTATCAACATCAAAATTGTTATTATTATTACCATCTGTATTATTATTCCATCGCATCTAATCTTACTGATACAATCAGTTGTATGAAATTTATGTTATCAGTTAGTATCATTATTATTCTCATCTTTATCATAATACTTATTGGGTTCTTCATTATCTGAATGATAATGCATTATGATTATTGTAAGAATAATAATGCAGTTTCTATTAGTATTTCCTTTTATCTATGTTTTTCACTCTTTTAAAAACTTATATCTTTATTTCCTTACTTAGATCACTCATCCAATTATGCTCTTTTTTCGTCTGTTTTTCTACGGATCGGGTTTCAAAGTCACCTTTGCTTTGTCTTTCTTTTCTGATTTTGTTCTTTATACACGCATATATATATACATACATACATACATATATATATATATATATATATATATATATATATATATATATATATATATATATATATATATATATATATGTGTGTGTGTGTGTGTGTGTGTGTGTGTGTGTGTGTGTGTGTGTGTGTGTGTGTGTGTGTGTGTGTGTGTGTGTGTGCGTGTTTATGTGTGTCCCCTTCCTCTCTACTTCCTCCTTCACGCCCATCTTTTCCTTCTCCTCTTCCCCCAGTTTTATCTTTGATCCTCTTTCCCACTGATGGTATTATGTCGCCTCCAGTTTTACCTCCAACTCTTCTCCCTCCGCCACCTCCACCTCCGGCTTCTCCATTTTACGCCCTACCTTCACAATATATACCTCCAGGGCCGACGATACTTCCTTCCACCCGCTATCTCAACTTCCACTTCACAGCACTCCACTCCACTCCACTCCCCAGGACGAAAACGTATCCCTCCATCTCTCTCCCTGTATCAATTCTAACCTACGACCTGCAGCCTCCTCTCCTCCTGCGCTCATTATAATAATTAACATCATTGTTGCCTTCTCAAAGCATCAACCTCTGCCCACCCCCTTGTTCCACCTTCATTCTCCCTCCTTCCCTCTTCCTCTCCCCCCTCTCTGCTCCCTTCTCCTCCATCCCTTTCTTGTCTCACTCCTTCCCTCTTCCTCTCCCCCCTCTCTACTCCCTTCTCCTCTATCCCTCTCTTGTCTCACTCCTTCCCTCTTCCTCTCCCCCCTCTCTACTCCCTTCTCTTCCATCCCTCTCTTGTCTCCCTCCTTCCCTTTTCTTCAGTCCACTTATTTTCCATCCCTCTTCCCCCTCCTTTCCTCTCTCCGCACTCACTTCCCCTCGTTTTCCAGACTCACTTCCTCTCCCTCTGTTCTCGCACCCTCCTCTCCTTTCTACTTCCCGCTCTTCCTTCTCTGTTTTTCCTCCTCCA
>BOPN01000479.1:220000-222500 GCA_017312705.2 Penaeus japonicus
ATTTATTTTTATTTTGTTCCACGTTTTGATTCTTAAAGAGCATGTTTTTTGGTCTTTCATATCCTGGTAAGACACTTTCTCTCCGTTTGTCCAAGTAATTACCATTTCTCTGGGCTTCTCTCTCCCTAACACTCTTAAGATTTCTCTCCCTCAAGACTTGGGTACTATAATCCTTCCTCTAGACACAGTTCTTATCCTCTCTAATGCTACTTCAGCACTTTAGGCTCTCTTTTACCATAACATTTTCTGATTAAACACTATAAGCTTCAATCTCTGCGTAGCAACGCTTTACTCTCAAGCTTTTAGTCTTTTTCCACATACCTTTATAACCATATATCTTTTTTATACACAAAACAATATTTTTCTTGAGCTAACTTCTTGGGGGATGATTTTCACTTAGGGACCTCTCCCTCTTCTTCCTTTATCTTATATCACCATCCTTTCTTCAAATTCCCTCCTCTCCCTCTACCCAAAAAGAAAAAAAGAAAGAAAAAACATTACCTCCCTCCTCTTCCTTCTTCATCTTCATCTTCTATAACCATAGTTTTCTATGACCCCCCCCCCCCCGGCTTCACTCTCTACTCCCTCTCCCACCGCCGCCCCCTAAAAGGTAGTAGAATACTCACCTCGTTTTTTCATCCTATTTCTCCCTATCTTTATCCTTCTCCTCCCCTACACACACACACACACAAAAAAAAAGATAGTTCTACCTCCCTTTTTCTATACACCTAACTTTTTTTCTCCCCACCCCCTCCCCCTCAAAAAGGAAAAAAAAATAAAAGTAAAAAGACAGAAGCAAATTTGAGCGTGTTCCTTACACGCCTTCATCTTGAAAGTTGCAAGTTTGCTTCGAGATGCTGCTGTCATTCCTAGCAACGCGGGGAGACGACGCCTTCCCCTGATGTTGTGTTCGCTTTGATATAAATCTTTGCTCGAAGGATTCTCACGCTGCGGGTGATGTCGGGGGCGGGGCGGGGGGCGGGGGGCGGGGGGCAGGGGTGGTGGGGATGGGTGGAAATTTAAGAAAGAGAGAGGGAGAGATAGAGAGGAAGAGCGATATCTATCTATCTATCTATCTATCTATCTATCTATCTATATATATATGATATATATATATATATATATATATATATATATATATATATATATATATATAGATATATATACACACACACACACACACACACACACATATATATATGTATATATATATATATATATATATATATATATGTATATATATATATATATATATAAACACACACACACACACACACACACACATGTATATGTATATATATATATATATATATATATATATATATATATATATATATATATATATATATATATATATGTATATATATATATATATATATATATATATATATATATATATATATATATATATATATATATCGGGAGGGGATATGGAGGGATAGGTGGAGGAAGGAGAGGAGGCGAAGGGGAGAGGGGGAAGGGGGCAGACTGGTGTCGAGAACTGATTGAGTTTCTTAAAGAAAATAAGGTAATAAAGCCGGGCAATTCTAGATTAAAAATTAAAGACTCTGTATGTGAAACTCAGTAATGTAAGGTAGGGAGAAAAGGGAGTAAGGGGGAGGTAGGTAGGGAGAGAGAGAGAGAGAGAGAGAGAGAGAGAGAGAGAGAGGGAGAGAGAGAGAGAGAGAGAGAGAGAGAGAGAGAGAGAGAGAGAGAGAGAGAGAGAGAGAGAGAGAGAGAGAGAGAGAGAGAGGGAGAGAGAGAGAGAGAGAGAGAGAGAGAGAGAGAGAGAGAGAGAGAGAGAGAGAGAGAGAGAGAGAGAGAGAGAGAGAGAGAGGGAAGAGAGAGAGAGAGATAGAGAGAGAGAGAGAGAGAGCGAGAGAGAGAGAAAAAGTGAGAGAGAGAGAGAGAGAGAGAGAGAGAGAGAG
The DNA here is from genome assembly GCA_017312705.2 of Penaeus japonicus. Classification (NCBI taxonomy): domain Eukaryota; kingdom Metazoa; phylum Arthropoda; class Malacostraca; order Decapoda; family Penaeidae; genus Penaeus; species Penaeus japonicus. The sequence goes on from BOPN01000479.1 coordinate 221,929, forward strand.
AGAGAGAGAGAGAGAGAGAGAGAGAGAGAGAGAGAGAGAGAGAGAGAAAGAGAGAGAGGGAGGGAGAGAGAGAGAGAGAGAGAGAGAGAGAGAGAGAGAGAGGAGAGAGAGAGAGAGAGAGAGAGAGAGAGAGAGAGAGAGAGAGAGAGAGAGAGAGAGAGAGAGAGAGAGAGAGAGAGGGAAAGAGAAAGAGAGAGAGAGAGAGAGAGAGAGAGAGAGAGAGAGAGAGGGAAAGAGAAAGAGAGACGAAAAAACAAAACATACCAAGGCCTTAGGAGAGGGATAATAAAAAAAGAAAATATATAGAGATGCGAAAAAGGAGAACGAAGAGGAAGAGGGGGAGATGGGGAAGGAAAAGGAAAAGAAGAGGAGGATGAATATGAAATAAAGCAGAAAAAAATATCTAGGATGTGAAAGAGAGAAAGGGGAAGAAAAACGGGCATATTCAGCAACAGAAGAAAGCGGAAGAATGAAGGAAAAGATAAAAGAAAAATCTAGAGAGAAAGAGAAGGTGGGGGTGGGGAGGGAAATGCACTCTCAGCAGCAGAAAAAAAAGAAGAAGAAGAGAAAGA
>BOPN01000479.1:227500-230000 GCA_017312705.2 Penaeus japonicus
GGGGGCTAGAGAGAGTTTGAGAGAGAGAGAGCGAGAGAGAGAGAGAACGAGACAGAGAGAGAGAGAGAGAGAGAGAGAGAGAGAGAGAGAGAGAGAGAGAGAGAGAGAGAGAGAGAGAGAGAGAGAGAGAGAGAGAGAGAGAGAGAGAGAGAGAGAGAGAGAGAGAGAGAGAGAGAGAGAGAAATAGAGAGAGAGAGAGGGAGTTATTTTTTTTTTTTTTTTTTGGGGGGGGGGGCTATAGAGAGAAACCGTTTTAAACAAAACACAGACTGAGAGAGAGAGAGAGAGAGAGAGAGAGAGAGAGAGAGAGAGAGAGAGAGAGAGAGAGAGAGAGAGAGAGAGAGAGAGAGAGAGAGAGAGAGAGAGAGAGAGAGAGAGAGAGAGAGAGAGAGAGAGAGAGAGAGAGAGACAGAGAGAGAGCGGGGGGAGGGGGGCTGGCAATCCAAGCCTTAACATACCGCATAATAATCTTGCAGCAAGATCTTGTTGATTCTATGCAGAGAATATAATATTAGAATGGCTTCTTAGAGCGATTACTGAATAATTAGGGCCGTGTGTGTTTGTTAGTTTGCATTTATCATTTTCTTACTGTAAGTTCTTGCTGATGTTTATCTGCGTGTTTGTATGCGTTGTACTAGTTTGTGTTCGTGCACTGTTTATTCGTTTTTCTGTTTCATATGATTTGTGTACGTTTCTTGCAAGCTGTGTGTGCGTGCATGTTAGTAAGTACAATTATTTGGCAAACACGAAAGACAATGAACAGAAGAGAGGAAGGAAAGAGAAAACGAGAAGATGAAGTAGAGGATAAATGGAAGGAGAATAGAAGAGCCTCTTCGAAAGTTAGACTTGACACTTAACGTTTGAGACAAGTGACGGACAAATGTAAACAAAGTATGAAAAGGATAAAAGGAAAAGTTTGATGTTGATGGGATTGAGGAACGCTAAATCAAGTGAATGAGGAAGAACGCAGAATGACCGAAACATAATATGAAAGGAGAAGGAAAAGGAAAAGTATAGAGAAGGAAGGATGTAAGGGAGAATAAAATATAAGGAGGAAGGAAGAGGGAAGAACATATGAGGAGGGAGGAAGGGAGGAGAAAACATAAGATCAAGGAAGGGAGAATTTTTGGGGAGGAGGAAAAGGAAGAATAAAGTATGAAGAAGGAGGGAGGATAAAGAGGAAAAGAAGAGAACAAATAGAGGCGAGGAAGGGAGGAGAACGAAGATAGATAAAATAAGGAAGAGAGGGAGAAGAGGGGAGGAAGAAAAGGGGAAAAAGGAAGAAAAAGGAAAGATGGCTATTGATATGTAGACAGGGGAGGGAGAGTAGAAATATAAGTCATGTAAGTACAAAAAGAGGAAGATGAAGGGGATATAGAAATAAAAAGGAAGGAAACGAGGAAGACAAAAGAGAACATAAGGAGGACGGAACCAGATGGAATATAAGTAGAACAAATATCAGTTTAGGTAGATGAATAAGTGGATGGATTTATGAATGTGGGGGAAAGGGAATAAAAAAACAGAAAGATTAGGAATTAAAGATAGAAGGAGAACAAGGGTATATGGAATAAGAGGAAGGAATGAGAAAAGATGTAGGGTGGAAAAAAGGAAGAAAGAAAAAGTAGAATTCAAAAAGATAGAAGCAAGAAAGAAGTACAAGAAAAGGCGATAAGAATAAAAATAAAGGAAAGAAAGAGGAAAGATAATGAAAAGAAGAGGATAAAAGAAAAGAAAAGAAAAAAAAAAAACAACGTTTCAAGGAACATTAAAAAGAAGACTGGAAGCTGGTTATAAAACTATAAAAAAAACAGGAAATACAAGATTAATAGAAAATGATAAGGGAGAATAGAAGAAAAATACGATAAAAGGATAGAGAAAGGGACATAAAAAGACAAAAGCATAGAGGAAAATGAAAAAGATGCAAAATAGACAGAAAAAAAAGAGTTAGATAGAAGGGCAGGGAAAAAGAACGAAGAAGGAAAATAGACATTGGGGGAATCAGGACCGTAATAATATAAGAATAGAAAGAGGAAAAAAAATAAAAAATAAAAATGATAGACAGAAAAACAAACAGAGAACCAGAAAGAGGAAGAGCACAGAAAGTAAGGATAGAGAGACAACAAAACAAAACGGAAAACTAGGAGACAGAAGAATAGAAGAATAAGAAGGAGAGAGAAGAGGCATAGGTAAACATTATAGCTCCGTCTCCGAACTTCGCAACGGCAGAGTGATCTTCAATCTGACCCAAGTTAGAGAGGGGCCGCGTAAACAGGGAACAATTTCAATGATAAAGATGCTCAATCAATATACCGGGTGCGTGGTGGGTGGTGGTGAATGGGGGAGGAGTTAGGGTTAGGGTAGCATTATCAGGTACATATATATACATACACATATACATGCATACATACACATATATGTGTGTGTGTGTGTGTATGTATATATTATATATATATATATATATATATATATATATATATATATATATATATATATATATATA
>BOPN01000479.1:235000-237500 GCA_017312705.2 Penaeus japonicus
ATATATATGCATACACACATGACCTACCTTTTCATTTCATCCGTCCCCCTCTTTCTCCCCTTCTCTCCTCTCCCTCCCCTCATCCTCTCCCTCTCTCTCTCTCTCTCTCTCTCCTGCTTTCTCTACCCTTAGTGACTGAGAGCCTGTGATCATTCGAATAAAAAGCGGTGATTGCTTATACAGATAAACTAACGCATGGAGGGGGTGGGGGGGAGGGGGAGTGAGGGTCCTATCTCTCTCTCTCTCACCTCTCCCCTCTCTCTCCTTGCCCCTCTCTCTCTCTCTCTCTCTCTTCTCTATCCACGTGTCAGGCATTCTTCTCTTCTTCTCTCTTCTCTATCTTCCTCTCTCCTCTCTTCTTCTTTCTTCTGTCTTCCTCTCGCTCTTTCTTCTATTCTCTTCTCTCTCTTCTTCTTTCCTCTCTCCGCTCTTCTCTCTTCCTCACTCCTCTCTCCTCCTTCTTCTCTTTCCTCTCTCTTCCTCTTTCCTTCTCGTCTCTTCCTCTCTCCTCTCTTCTCTTCTCCCCTTCTCTTTCCTTCTTTCTCTCTTCTTCTTTTTCTTCGGCCTCATATCAGTTCTTTTTTATTTGTCTTTCCTAAGTCTACCATTCGCTAATTTCGCTTATCATCTTTATTATCTATTTTCTCTTCTTCCTTTCCTCCTTTTTCGTGTCTTCCTCTTCTTCGTATCTTTCTTGTCTTCCTCATTCTTTATTCCCGCCCGTCTCGTACTCCACCCTTCCCTCCTCCCTTTCTTCCTTCCACCTTCCACCTTCCACCCTCCCCTCCCCTATCTTCCCCTCTCCCACTTCCCTCCACCTCCACCTCCACCTCGTCTCCTGCCCCTCCTCCCCTAACCCTGTCTACCTCCCCCCCCCCTCCCTTCTGCCACATTCCACCCACCCCCTCCCCTCCCTTGTTTTCCTCCCCCCTTACATTCCACCCCCTCCCCCCTCCCCTCCCCTCCCCCTGCAGTACCTCATACGGTCAAGACATCCGATTCTTGACGTAACGTCTTATGTGAACAGACGAAGCATTTATATCCTGAAAGTTTTCTTCTTTTTTTCTTTCTTCTTCTTCTTTTTCTTCTTCTTTTTCTTCTTCCTCTTCTTCTTATTATTATTATTATGATCATTATTATTATTATTATTATTATCATCATTATTACTGATATTTTTCCTTTTCTTCTTTTCCTTGCGTTTTTTCCTTTTGCTCTCGACGCTGCGCTTCTTCATCATCATCGCTTTCCTCCTCCTCCTCCTCTCTCAGTACCGCCATAAATCAGGTAGCAACACCATTTCCTCTCTTCTATTTCACAGAGTTTTCTTTCCGTGCCTTCTATACCATTTTCCCCTCTTCTCCTTTGGCTCTTCTTTTCGCATTCCACCTCCCCATCATCTTTGGCGGGAAATCTCTCTTCCTCCCCCTTGTATTTGGTTCGAAAATTTATCACCTTGTCTTCGTTTCACTTCATTTTCTCAATCATTTTGCTGTTTCCTCTTTCTATGCCTCTGATGTTTCCTTCCTTTCTTTTTTCTTTCTCTTTCTTTCGCTCTCCTCTTTTTCTCTTCTTGCTTACTTGGCTGTTTGTCTCTGTCTGTCTGTCTATTATCTCTGCCTCTGCCTCTCTCTCTCTCTCTCTCTCTCTCTCTCTCTCTCTCTCTCTCTCTCTCTCTCTTTCTCTCTTTTTCTCTTCCAACTGAAAGAGCTATAAATATGGATGGCTGTCTGTGAGACGATCACCTCATTTCCCAATTTCACATGTAAAAAGAAGCGAATCCAAAAAAATAAAACGGAAATGAAAATGTGCAGAACATTGATTAAGCACACAAGAAAATCTATCACTCTCATTATCTTTCTTTTCATTAACCCTTATTTCACTCTTTATATCGTGACGTAATATCGAGTTTTCGTTTCTGTTTGTCTATTCATTTTTTCCCCTTCTTTTGTAGTAGATCAGGACTTACAGACCTATGTCTGCCTCACAAACAATACCACACAGAGACAGACAGTTATACAAACAAACAAATACACACACACACACAAACACTCACACACACGAATACCCACACGTGCACATCCACACACACACACGCGCGCACACACACACACACACACACACATTTTTCGGCGTCACAAATAGGGCTCCCTCCATCGCTTCACAAACCTTTCCATCCCACTCCTACATCATTTAGACTTATCATTCCCTTCTACAGCCTGAAGCGGCGAGCAATTACGTCAGGTAATATATTCTCGTAATTGGTAAATCCTTTTTTATCTTTTTACTACCCTCCACTATAAAGATAAAGTGAGAGGGGGAGGTAGAGGGAGAGGGAGAGGGAGAGGGAGAGGGAGAGGGAGAGGGAGAGGGAGAGGGAGAGAGAAAATAGGAGAAGGAAAGGGAGAAATTTAGAGAGGGAGGGAGACAAGGAGAGAGAGAGGGATAGGGAGAGACGATGGAAAGGAGAGAGAGAGGGGGAGAGTTAATAGAAGTAGAGAGA
>BOPN01000479.1:300000-305000 GCA_017312705.2 Penaeus japonicus
CAACAACAAGCACCACATCTTCTAATGATGATTGTGAACTGGCTGTCACCAATTCTTCAAAGGGACCACCAGTCGTGATGGATGAAGACACCTGCCACAGCTTCAGTGATGTACAGTGTGGAAAGGCTGGAGGCTCAGGGAGTGGACGGATGAGAGGAACAGCTTTAATGGAGATGGATGAGCCCTCTGCTTCAGGCTGGGACATCTCTAGCAATGTCTCAGTTGATGGTACACAGGCTTCTAGTTCATTTCAACGAGCCTCACACATGGCTGATGTCCATGATGACTGCTCAAATGTATCTTGCATCAGTGAAGCTGAAACAGGTGTCACCAGCATGTTTGGATCACTAGCAGCTGTTAGCGATTTTACAAACATCATATCTGGAAACAAGGGATGTAATCAGGAGAGTTCCATTTGTTCACCCTGTGTTTCACAAACTAAGAGTGAGGGGGAGGGAGTGAGCATCACAAGCTGTGAAAAATCCCGGGACCTATTTTTAAAGGACCTCTACAAGGAAGAGAAAGACAAAGCATTTGATGACTGCCCCTGTGATCAAAAAATACAAAAAAATACAGCACCAAATAGTGATAAAGATCTTAGTAGTTTTAGTTGCATTAATCCCAGTAGACTAATCTCAAAGGACGATAATCTCCTGCCTAGTTGTTCTAATGCATTATCTTTCACCTCAGCATCTTCAGAGGTGTCTAGTCAGCAGCAGTTCAAGGCAGAAGCTTTAGGTAGTGGTGTTAGTTCTAGTACCTCCTCACATAGCACAAATGCAAATAGAGGGTCACACAAAGAAAGCAAAAATGTGAATTTGTTGCATCCTATCCTACCACAAAAGAGTAGTGTCCTGCCCCTTACTCCTGGAGTACAAAATATAGCTGGAACAAAGGAGGGAGGGGGGATAGCTAGCAGTAGTGAGAGTGAGGCTGAGTGTGGCCGGCCAGGGAGGGAGATGGATGCAAATCTAGGAACATTAGATACCTCTCTTCGCATTCCTTCTGAGGGCTTCTCGCAGGTATTGAGTCCTCCTACACCTATACCTGAGGAGACCCAGGTGTCCTCGGGGCTCTTCCTTTACATAGATCTCCACGGGCATGCATCCAAAAGGGGTGAGTACAAGGCTTCATACAGCTTTCATTGTTGCTTGTTTCTTTTCAAAGCTTTTATGTTTTGCTAATTTTATTAATATAGTTATTTATATTGTTTGAAAGTCTTTCCTTATCATTCCATAAAGGCTGAAATATGTTTTCTCTGGTATATTTGCACACTTTATGGCAAAAGTTGTCCTTAAAAAAGTATCTAAAGTATTTATTTTAGTATCCAAGTTGAAGTAATTGTGTAAAAAGGTGAACAAATAAAGTATTTTTCCTATCCTGTGTACCTATGAAGCTCATGAACTTTTTTCATATCTTAGGGGTTAAAATGTATATTACCAAGCTGTAGGAAAGTTCACTTATTCCTCATCATTCTTTAATTTTTATTTCTTCTTACAGTCATTAATTGATAATTTTACTGTGGCAGGCATTTTTATTTACGGCAACTGGTATGAGGACCCTGCAGTCATGGTAGAAAACATGCTGTTTCCCAAGTTGCTCGGGGCCAACTGCCCCAACTTTGATTTTGCTGCTTGTAACTTCTCAGAGAGGAACATGTATCTCAAGTGAGTGTCAAAGTACTTGTATAGTTGCTGGTCATATTTGTTGTAGCAGTTTGTAGGGAAGATCTTATCCAGTATCAGGGGATCTGAGATAGAATTAAATACTGTCCCAATGCGCCCTGTCCCAATGCGGACAGGGCGCCTAATAAGCTAACAGGCAGTCAGGATGGGCGATTTCTGATGTCGCCGGTATCAGCAAAAAATTAGAGGGATGGGGGAAATGTTAGGCAGACTTGCCTAACAAATATTTTCCCGTATATCCATCACAAAACAAGGGTTTAGGTTGTCTTTGGAAAGCTGTAGCTCTCAACTAGTGCTGTTACAGTCATGATACTTTGTGATTGTGAGCGTGCTTCAACTTTGTCATGTCATGTGTATATCGACGCCTGTTGTTTAGGCCTAATCTAAGCCGTTGTGTATATCATGACACCCATCTGCTATGGATTAATGAAATGCATGAAATTTGGATGAATTTGTTAAATTTCAGATTTAGTCTTTTCATATGAGATAATCTTTTCCAGGACTACATCCACAATGATTTTTATTCTCTTTACATAGGGACCGGCGGGACGGCATGAGCAAGGAAGGGTCAGGTCGTGTAGCCATTATGCGAGCGACTGGACTTTTAAGGTCATACACATTAGAGTGTAACTATAACACAGGTCGCACATACAATCCTGTTCCACCATCACCCCTAGACCAGAGGAAGTCACCTCAGACTCCACTTTCCTCACCACCAAAGTACACTCCTTCAATCTTTGAAGATGTAAGATTGACAGAATATGTATTATGAAGATGGTGTTCATAATGAGAAATTAGAATTCAGAATAATGGGATTAAGATACATTTCAGGCATTGTCTACTACCTTGTTTACTGAGGTTGTAGTGGTTCATGTAGCATTTCATTTTCAGCCTTTTTTCTCTCATTGATAATCCTGTTATTTTACTTTCAGTGTGGTCGTCAATTAGGAGTCAGCCTACTGGACTTGGTTTGTAGTGGAAGTGGATGGTCAAGGCTTCCTCAGTCCCAGTATGGGAGCATAGCAGGTGTTCGAGCATGGCTTCACCATTTTCTTGCTTCTTCATCTCTCTCACCTCGCATAAACACTGCTGGAACTCATGCTGCGCGCACACCTGCATCACGTTCAACAAACAAGTTGACAGTGGAAAGGCTAAGTGGAGGAAGGAGTGGTGGTAGTGGTGCTCGCATTGGGGCTGGGAGACAAGGCCCACCTAGTACTCCAGCTTCTCCACGATTACCACGCAGTCGTTGTCAGCGTGTGCGGCGACACTCCTGGTGCCTTACAGTAGATGCTGAAAATCAAGAGCCAAGAGAAATTTCAGAAGGACCTGCCCGTCCACGACCTGCAAGTGCAAAGAAACCTGTGAGTTCAAGTGGACTTTCTCCACGGTGCAAACCCAAAGCTTCTAAGGTCAAGTCGCCATCCCCCAAGAAGGCTGGGGTTGCACGTTCTCTCACCTTTACAGAGCTTGGAGAGAGCAGTCATCTTGGAGGAGAGCCCAAGATCCCCAGCAGCAAGATGAGTTCCAGCAAACACAGTCTCACTGCATCAGTTAGTCTCACACCCAACCTCAATGTCAAGCTCTCCATCTCGGACACTCCAGAGAGCCCCACTCTGGTAAAAAAGGTGGAAAAGATTCGCAGACAAAGAAGTAAAGGTCTCAATTCAGGAACAAAAAAGTTGAAGATTAGTCCAAGTTCAAGCACAAGTCCCGAAGAGTCAACATTGAAAGCCAAGGACCCAACATATTACAGTTTTCCCAGTCTAGAGCCTGCTGAGCGGAAGTGCAGTCCCCTCTCACCTTCTCAGGAAGGATTTTATGGTGCAAGTCAAAGTCCCCTGTCACCGCGCTCTCCTCTCTCTTCAGTGTGCGAGCCACAGACAAGCCATAGTTCTCCAGGCCTAAGCATAATCACTAACACTGGTCCCTGTGACTTACATGTTCAGCCTAAATCTCCAGTGGTGGTAAGTTCCTCGAAGAAGGTGAATAAAGTGATGTCCTCCCCTAGCAAGCGCTCCAGCAAGCACACACTCAAATCTCTCTCAAAGAGCATGGATCGTTTACCTGCTGTTGCTGGTGCTGCTGGAGAAAGGTTGAAGCTTTTGCCAAAGAAGGTAAAGAAGAAGGTGACAGCAGGTAGTGTCACTGACTTACCTGGATCTATCATCTCTCCTTCCATGAAGCCTGCAACATCGCAACCTACGCTGGACTGGATAATAAGTGAACCACCACAGACTCTAGCAACAGAGATAGAGCCAGTCCCTCCTAAGATAAAGAAGCGCAAAAAGAGTAGTAGAAAATCTCTCTGAAAGCGTGAGTAAATTCACCCACACAAATATACGTACATACACACACAGACATGCTCATAAATATTTGTGTACACTCACATGTATACACCCAAGCATTCATGCATGCACACATCTATTTACATTTGCTTCAAAAAGTATATTCAAATTTAAAGCTACCTTTTGTTCATCCCAGACAACTATCATGCTATTTTATGGAAAATTATATGTTGCTCTTCTGTATATTGATCAAACATTCAAGCACATATTTAAACACAGGAATAACTTGTACAGAAAGAAGCTATTAGTAGCATTAATATGTTCTTTCTACTAATGTTTATTTACAGTATTTAGAAGATGTGTATTAAAGCAATTATACCCAGCCACTTAGTAGCACTGACAAATAGCACAACTTACAGAATTACTTTTTCTTCTAAGCTCTCTATAAATGGTCATTTGAAAGTCAACCTGTTACTATTTGCCCTTGAGATGAAAGTGCCCCTAATGTAACATCTGTTGCATTATTACATAAACTGATTCCTCCCAAAGAAATGAACAGGAAGCTATGGATTTTTGTAGATGCATTTATCTGTTATTGATCTTATATCTTAATAGCTGCAAAATGTATTGACATAGAATCAGTCTTGCCACTCAATCATTTGGTGTTATAGGCACTATAAACATCTTAAGTAAATCACTGATAAAATGTATAGGTTCTGCACAGCTGCAATGAAGGTTTAGATTATTTGTTAACATTTTCAAATCTCTAGTGCTTTTTTGTTTCCCAGACTTTCAAGTAAAATTGCTTCTTTGTCTTGAAGTATTTATGTTATGAGGAATTTTAAAATAATTTGTATCAGAAGAATTATATATATATATACTCCTTTACTCCACATTCCGCTTATTTACGCACACACACCCATACACAAACAAACCTAACCTCAGCTGACCCTAGCGCACACAACCATACACTCGCTTATAAACACACACATACACACACATGGAATTATACATAGCGTCGAAATCC